>JAMYXO010003944.1:0-18666 GCA_033310375.1 Conus canariensis | reverse complement strand
CTATTTTGGAGATGTTTATCCCTTTTTGAAGTTCATTTTTTTTCCCCCCCAAACCCGCAGCTCAACAAAAATTAAAGGTGTTTCCCTGCAAAAAGCCCTGTTGGTATCCCCTCCCTATGAATCCCCCTTTCAATTTTTAGAAAGTATGCTAAAATCGCACTGCAGAACGGGACCTATCCCCATTCAAAATTGAAAGCAAAGGAAAACCCACATTGGGGTTTGGGCCCCTGAGGTTCAATACTATAAGCGATTTTTCCCCTGTCACGCTACTACCCCCAAGCACCCCATGCTGTGTTTTCGCAAAAAGGGTTCCCCCCCCAGGTAAACAGGGATAAACACTGTGGGGAAAAACAGAAAAAACCCAAAGGGGGTAGGCAAGGCGGGCCTTTTTATCTCCTTTGTTTTTTTTTCCCAAACTCTCCCATTTTGTTCTTTTGTGCGATTTGCCCTTTTTGAAAAAACTTTTTAAAACTGAAAACCCATGAGCTGACAATAATCTTTCTTTTTCCCCTTCCTCTTTTCCCCCAGTCTTTGTAGATACCCCAAAACAATCAACGGGAAAATTTTACATGTTTTTTTTGTGTGGCTCTTTTTACACAGTTTTAAACAGGGTGTGGTGACTCTGAAAAAAAAAGCGCCTAGCGGGAAAACAGATTTCCATATGACTTTTAAGAGAAAAAAATATGAAGGTAGGGAACGGGAAAAAAATACAACCGAACGGTTTCAAAATCGTTGCTTTTACCGACCCAGAGCAAAAAAACAAGGGTTAATAAAAGCACATGTGGCACAGTTAGTCCCTTAGCCCCCTCTAAGAAGGTAATGGGAAAGCCAGCACAAAAGAGTTTTTGTCAACAAAACATTCACCCCAAAAATTTAATGGCAACTTTTGAGGAAAGAGGGGGGACCTTGGGGCCCAACTCCTCCGTTTTTGGGGCGAAGTTTAAACAAATCATTCAAACCTGGAGCAAAGATTTTTGTGAAAGGAAAACCCTCACTATGACCCATGGGGAACTGTTTTGTTGTAAAGTTGTGAGGGGGGCCCTTTAAACCATGTGTGTTTGACGTTCCAAGGTTTTGTTTAAAAAATTTATTTTTTTACCACGATGTCGGTTCCATGTCATGAGGGAACGGTTTGTAAAGGCCCAATTGTAAAACGTTTTTTTCCACAGTTTTTTCGGTAGGGTGCTTCCGTCCTCACTCCTTTTCCCCCCGCCCTCCCCCCTACCCTGTTCCCCCATCAGAAAAAATTTTTAAAAAATATAGGCATTCGGGGCTACCCCCCCTCCGCCCACTCCCAACCGGCAAAGGGCCGGGTTTCGCTGTTGTTTCCCCCCGGGTTTTCCCCCAAATTTGCCTTTTTTTAAAGTTTTTAAAATTTTAGAAAACACTTTAAAAACCCTAATAATGTGTAGGTTTTTTCTTTTTTTTAAAAAACTAATTTAAAAAATTTTTTGGGAGACTTAAGTTTTTGTTTTAAAATTTAAACATCATTTTTACGCATACATTAAATCAAATGTAAATTAAATTTTTGCAAAATTTTCTTCACATCGGGCCCCGCATTTCGATCACCTCTGGATCCCCTTTTGAGACCCATCCCCCCTTTTGGGGCCCCCCCCCAGCCCCAGAGGGTAACATAAACACGGCCAGATGTAAAAGGGTTTTGGGGGAAATGCCTCCAAAAGTAGTATATTTTATATTTGGGTTTCCCTGTTTTCCCTTTTTGTCTAATTTGGGGCAATCCCCTAAACCCCCCTTTTTATTTGGCCCCTTCCCTTTGCCGAAACCAGGGCGCCCCAATTTTAGGTTTGGGGGGTTTTTATAGCCGCGCCATTTTGGACCAAAATTCCCGGGTTTTTTGGGGCTTTTTAAGCCGCCCAGTGCCCCCAAATACAAAAGTAGGAAGGATCATTTGGGGCGGGAAAAGGGGAAAAATTTTGCTTTTCAATGCAATGAAAAACCAAGTATTTAAAACTACTGAAAGGTTTTCCCCCAAAAGTTTTTTAAAACTTCAAGATTTATATATATACTGTACAAAACAAACGCTTTAAAATTTAATGGTTTTACTTGTAAAGTTGTTTTTATTTCCCCTAAGTAAATTTTTTTTTAAAGTTTTTTTAAAACAACCCCAAAAAAAAGCTAAAAAACCCAAAGGATTTTTCCTTACTTTTTTAGTAAATATTTTTTAAAAAAAAATTTTTTTTAAAAATGCTTTTATTTTTAAATATAAAAATGCGCTTTTAATACAAAAAAATTTGGGGGAAAAAAATTTTTTGAGGGGGGAATTTAGCCGCCTAAATTTATACAATGACGTCTAACCCCTGTATTTAAACGACCCGGGGGGGAAAATTTACCCGGGCAAATTTTATTTTTACAATGCCGCGTGGGGGGCCCGGCCCTTTATGTGTAACTTGCCACAAACCCCGGGAAAACATTTTCGGGCGTTTCGATGGGCCCAAATTGTGCTTGAGTAAGCCGGGCCCCGACATGTCTGACCTGGGTACACAAAAAGCAGAAGGGATTTGTCTCCCCCGGAAAAAAATTTTGTAACAATTAATTGTGAAAAAAAATGTCTTTAAGTCGTTTAGGTTCTTTTAATTAAATTGGATCACGTTTTTTATTTAAAATTTTCCTTAAAAAGTTTTTTTTTTCAATTTTTTAAAAAAACCCAAATCACCCAATCAATTTCTTTTTAAAAAAAATTTTTTTCAAGTCCCTTTTTCCCAAGTTTTTTAAAAAGCCCGTCATAAGTCGTCATTAAGTTTTCTTATCAAGTCCCAATTAAGTTTTTATAAAGTTTTTTATTTAAGTTTTTTCAAGTCGGCCCTTTTCAAGTCGTTATTAAGTTCTTTTAAAGGGTAAACTTTAAAATTTTTTTAATTAATTTCCCTTGGGAAATATTTTTTCCATCAAAAAATGGATCAAAAATGACTTTTGTTGTTGGGGGGTTTTTCTGGCATGTTTTTTTGTTCAGTTTTTGGGTATTTAGGGCTGTGATTTTTTTGGGCTGTTTTGGTTTTTGCTGCCCTTTTTTTTATATTTTTTTTAAAGTAATAAAAACCCCAAACCAAAGAAATTGACGCCAAAAAATGCCAACTCTTTTAACCCCAAATAATCCATGCGATTTTTGGTTTTTAAGGGTTTAAATTAAACTTGTGTTTTTTAACATTTGGAAAACAACGTTGGCTTTGGGGCGGTTTTTATGTTTTCCCATTATGGTTATTTTTCTGTGTTTGGAAAACTTTTAATTTTTTTTGTTTGTTCCACTCTGCTAATTTTTTTCCCTTTTCCCAAACACGCCCAGGATGAGGAGGCTTTTTACGGGTTTCACTTTCTCCATCATGTTTTTTTTTTGCTAAATTTTCGGGTCGGTCATTTTGAAGGGAAAAAAAAATCTATAGGGATTAAAAGTAATTAACCCTTAAATGGCGACAATAATGTTCCAAATCTTAATATAGATCACATCCTAGAGACTCTAATGAACTTTTTTAAAAAGGGGAATCCTGCGTTAAATCATACATAAAATCTTGTTCAGAATCAATGGGGGGCAAATTTTATAACAAGTTTGTGTACGAAACTAAGAACCTTTTCCCAAAAATTTTTTAACCTTTTTTGGGACCCCAGTTGCGTTTCATACCTGTTGTGATACTTTTAAAATTTGTCTTCCCGTTGAAATTTTGTTGAATCTTTCAAATGTTTTTTATTTTTCCCAAAGGGGTACTGTTTTTTTTTTTCCCATGCTGTAAAGAATACAGCCTTTTCCTTTGGCGCATAATAGTTTGGTTTTCCAACTTGTTCTTTGTAAGTTCGGAAGTAAATCATCGCAGTTATTTTTTTTTTTAATGAAAAATATTATTTTTTTTTTTTAAAAATGGCACCAAAAAAAACAAATTACAAACCCTTTGTATACCTTTTTGTTTTTTTGGGAGGCCTAAGTGAAAGGAAAAAACAATGTTTGGGTTTAAAACCCTTTTAAAAAAATAAAACCAGCATTCTTGGCAAACTAGACTTTTAAGACTCCCAAAGTGATTGTGTTTTTAAAATTCGTTTGCTCCCAAAAGATTTTTTTTATTTAAAGCAAGGAAAAAATTCCAGAAAATTTTTAAATGGGAAAAAAAAAATACATTTATAAAAAGGGCTTCACCCCCGAAATGATAAAAGGGCGGCGAAAATTTTGGTCAACCGCTTGCTTTCAGCGGAAGAAATTTTAGGGTTTTTAATAAACTAAAAATTTTTAACGATGAAGAAAAAGGGTTTTTAACAGGCTTTTGGGCAATTTGCTGCTCCCAAAAAGCACCTATGAAAAGGGGAAAGAAGGGGAGCAGTTAGATTTTTTTTAAGGGACAAAATTTAAAACAACGGGGGACATAATTTAAACACTTTTTAAAAAGATGTTGACCAGGAAATTTAAAAGAAAATTTTTTTTAGTAACAGGCAAACAAATTTTGAAACTTTGCCCCCCCCCAAAATTCACGCCCTTTTTTTCAACCAACAAAAAAACAAAAGACCCAAAAAAATTATTTTTTGCCCTTTTGGAAGGGCCCGCTGTGTTTTTTTGTTGCACAAAGTATTGGCTGAATA
This sequence comes from Conus canariensis, assembly GCA_033310375.1. NCBI lineage: Eukaryota > Metazoa > Mollusca > Gastropoda > Neogastropoda > Conidae > Conus > Conus canariensis. The sequence goes on along the minus strand of JAMYXO010003944.1, from coordinate 14,088 downwards.
AAAATGTACAAATCTATTATTCCCCCAAAAAAAGGTTTTTGGGAAAAGGGAATAACAGAAATTAAAAAGCTTAGCCAACACCCGGGAGTCAGTAAAACAAACAGCAAAAGAAATGGTTATCAAAAAACAAGCGTTTTTGGAAAAATTTTTTTAAACCACCCGCCCTAAAACAAATTAAAAAGACCACCCCTTTGGTAAATTTTTAAACCCCCAAACGACACCCATCAAATGGATTTCTATATTTACCCCATGAAAAAGATTAGACGAAAAAAAAAATTTTAAGAAACGCACTTAAGTCATTGACATAGCTTCAAGTTACAAAGATCCCGGCCCTTTTTAAAACACAAAAAGAGTCCCTTCCTGCGGGTTGTTTGTGCTTTAAAAACTGATTTTATAAAAACAAGGCCCATTAATTTTATCCTCGCATGATTCAAGTCAGATGGGAAAAAGAATTTAAAGGAAAAGTGAATAAAATTTTATTTTTTAAAACATAGATTTCCCCTTTAAAAAGAGGCTTTCCCGGGGGTTTTAAACAGTTCACGGCCCTTGGGGTTGAAAAATTTTTAAAAACAATTAAACTGAAAGATTTTCCCTTACCGTATCCAGAGAGCTGATTGAAAATTTCCCTCCCAACACAAAATTGGGTTAGGGGGCCCTGCCCTCAGTTTTGCGCGCAATGAAAAAAGGGAAGGGTTTTTAAAGGGTCAAAAAACCATAAAACAATAAAAACAAACAATAAATGTTGTTGAAGGAGAGTTTTTCATCAAAAACTTTTTTAACCTTTTGGGGTTTTGAAAGTGAGTTACCTTTATTCACCGGGGAAGGGGAAAGGGGACACTCGCATCAGGGCAACAGATCCAGTTTGGGTTTTTTACCCAAAATAGGGAAAAAAAAATTTTTGTAAAAATTTAATCCGCCCGTGTATTATTTCCCGAAAAACGGGCCCCACAACAAAAAAGGGCCGGGCCCCCTCAAAGATTTTTGTGAAGGAAGATCTGCAGATAACCCCAAACCAAGACACAGTTCCGCTTTAACTAAATTTACGTAAATATTTTTGATTTTTAAAAAGGGAAAGCTCAAAAAAAATTTTTTTGCGTATTGTTTTAAATTATTAAAACAATGATAAAAAATTAAAACTCCCCCATTGATCCTTTTTTATGAAAAAAAAAAAAAAACTTAAAAAATCAAAAATCTTGAAAAAACCCAACCAAAAATTTAACCCCGGCTTATACGGGATAAAAAAAATTACTGATATCTAATTGGCGCTTGACCAAATGACCTCCAATGCCCGATTGCATTTTAAAAACTCTGGTTTAACTAAAACACGTTTTGTTTTTTGTTCTATCTGGGGGACTTTTTTTGTTTACAACAGTTGTGTTGATCCATGTAGTTTTGATCGTAGTTTAAAAAAACGTTGTCATGGAAAAGTTTTAAATTTTTCAAACAAGGCTTTTTTATTTTTTTCCCTGGGATATCTTTACTGCAAAAACACTGCAATATTCCCCTTTTTTGCTTTTTTAACAACTTTTTTTTGGCTTAAAAGACTGTAATTTTTCACCTAAACCCAAAAAACCCTTTTTTTTTTACACCACCAGATTTTTTAACCCTTTTAAAACCCCTTTTAAAACCTTCTTTTAATTTTAATGCAAAGGCGAAATTTTTTGGGTAATAAATTTGGTTCGTTACCACCCCGGGCATGCCCTTTAGCTATTTTCAAATTTCCCATGTCTTTTATAGATATCTTCAGTAGGATGCCGTTTTAAAAAGGAATCTGTAAGGGTGTACAGAACTTGGACCCAGGTTTCCCAAGGGGGTTTAAAAGTAGCGTAAAGAAATTCTAACAATAAAAAGCTTTCGACAGCTCTAAAACGTAAACCCAATAAAAACTGGCTTATCCAAATTTGCCCTTTTTTTTTTTCATCATTATCCCAAAAAAAGCTGTTCATGAAACTTCTGAATTTCCTGATAATTGGTTTTTGAAGTAAATTTTTTTTTGCAACTTTTTTCTTTTGGTGCCCAATTTCAACATTTTTACGCTTTTTCGGTTTTTCCCCTGGGTTTTCCCAAAACAGTTTTTTTAAATAAACTTGAAAAAGCTTTTTCTGATTTTTTCTGGGGATTTAGTTTGGATCGTGTTCTTCATTTTTAAATGGTTTCATGAACTTTCTTGATAAAAAAGAAATTTATACAAATGAACAGCTTTTCCAACTTCAAACCATGTCTTAAATAAAATTTAAAAGGAAGCCCTGTAATGACAGACATAATTTTTTTTGTAAACGAAAGATTGGGCCCCAAATTTTTAGGGGGTTCTGCCCTTGACATTTTTTGATTTTCTGCCGTTTAAGGTTAAAAAATTTTGGTTTTCTTTAAGTTCATAAAGGATATTCTAAATCAATTTTCTAGTTTGAGACCTCTTTTACGATCACTTCTAGAGTAGGTGGGCCTTTTTAAAAACCCTTTTGAATGTTTTTTTGAGTCCTGTGTACTTTTTTAAAATTTCCCTTTAAAAAAGGGGATTGCCCCATTGCCCATCCAAAAACAGATTGTTTGCATCTAAATACATGAAAATTTTAAAACCTTTTTTTTGGATCATATTTTGTCCAAGTATTTGTTGTTTGCTTTACGGGTAATGGGCGACCCCCCTTTAACTGATTCCCCCACGAAATTTCCTTTTTCAATCATCTGAACCCTTGGGCAGGTCAGACAAAAAATCAATTTTTTAACTCCAGTAAATTTTAAAGAAAGCGCCCCAGCTCATCCCGGGCGCAGAAATGTAATCCCCGGGGGACCCAGGCTTTTTAATTTTTTTTCTTTGGGGTTCTTCCTTTTAATTTTCAAAGCGCCCGCCAACAAACGGGTTTACCCCCGCCATTAAATGGGGGAATCTTGATAGTCCCCCCATTTTTTTTAACTCTAACTTCTCCCACGCATTTTTGAGCTTGCTGGTAATCAGAATCACTGATGTCCTTTCCTCTGAGACTAGAAAAAAAACGCACCTTTAGGGGGGGAAAGGGTATCTTCGTAAAACCCTTTGCCAACTGTTCCAGGTTCAAAAAGGGAAAAACCCCCTTTTTTCTAACAAGAGTTGGTTCCAAAATATTCTTCTGTTTTTTGGGGCGGACTTTAAGGACAAAAGCCGTGACCTAAATGAACCCATCAGTGTTCATAGAGCCCGTAGAAGGACATTTTTAATTTAAAGTGAACACAATTTTCTTTTCTAAATGAACTGTGAAATTTCCCATGAACACCCTAAAGGGTCCCCTTGGTTACTGCTTCCCTTTATAAAGGTGAGAGTCGAAACCCCTGAAATTTTTTGTAAAAGGGAATTTGGCGGGCCTTCCCCTTGTCTTTGGTTCAAAAATTTATTTGAAGATTGAAATTTGTTATGCCCCCCTTCCCTTTTTTAAAATTTCCACTAATGTGTTCATGGTCTTTTTACTTTTGGGAAATTCCCCTGCGGTGGCAACCAAGGCCGCCCCACAAACCCAAACCCAGTGAGTGGCTGATTTTTTTCCCTGTTTTTGGGCCCTTCAGGCGTCATTATGATTTCAGATTAAATTTTAGATTAATTTTGAACAGGCATTTTTTGGGACTTGGGCATGCGTTTTAAAAAAGTATTTTGCCCAAACATTTGGTCCTCTGTATAATTTGGCTTTTAAATTTGGGGGCCATCCGGGCCCAACAATGATGAAGGCAAATGGGGCAAATTGATGATTACCATTAAGACTGTTTTAGGAATTTTCTGTGGGGTTTTTTCCTTCAAAGGAAAAAAAAAGTGATTCGAAGTTCTGGGGTAAACAACATTGGACTAGTTTTGCAACCGTTTCCAGTTCTTAAAAAAACTTTACTGCCTTCTCCCCGGGCCCTAATTTTTTTCTGTATCACAGCAAATGGGCTAATACAATGTTTCCCTTTTGTTCACCCCGCGGTTAAACGGGAAAGGGAAAATTTTGTTTAAAAACCCTTTTCTACAGAAATTCCTTTTTTTGCTATGTTGTTTTGTAAATTTGCCTAGTAATCTACTCATTGGCGGGATTGAGTGTTGTCCCAAAACCCCTTAAGGGGTTTTTCATTGGGTAAAAATTCACATGGGCTCCCGGTTGGTTTTGCCTATTGTTGGATGTTCTTTTGGGCCTCAATTGGCAAAAAGGGTTTTGGTTTTTTCTTTAGACCATGTTTAGACATTAACAGTTTTTGGTGGATTTTGTTTTTTTCAACTGATCAATTTTGTCTACAGCCTAGGGGAAAAATTTAAAAGGGCCCTTTAAAGGTTAAGGTTAAATTTGGGCCCCCTTTTAATAGTTAGTTTCTCTCTCTGCATTTTTTTTTCAACGTGATGCGCCTGCAAGAACGCCCCCACATAAAACCCTTTTTCCCTCCCGAATTCTTTATGTTCAGAACTGCTTTTTTTTTGAAAATAATGTTGGGGCAGTGGAATTTTAAGCCCCTGCCACAATTGGCTTTTTATTTCCTTTTTCTTGTCTTAAAACTGATTTCCAAAGGGCCTTTTTCCCTCTGACCCCAAACCCGAGCCTCTCTTTTAAACTTTCTTCATTGGCTTCATTAAAACTGTGGGAAAAAGTTTATCTGCCCCAAACGGGGGGTTAAAGTCATTATGGGGAAAAGAATAGTCTGCTGTTTAGTTGAGGGCCCCCGGGCTTAAGATTTTCTTCCCTTTAATTTTATATAGTCCCATTAAAACAACTAACCTTACCCTTTTAAATGGGGGTTTAAATTTTTATTTTTTTTTGGGAAAAAGGAAATCGGTTAAAAAACGCTTTTCCCGTCCCCTTTTTTGGGGTCCCAAAAAACTCTTTAAAAAGACCTCATTTTTAAAGCTTTTGACAAAAGTCTTCCCCGAGCATTGCCGCAAAAAATTTTTATTGAACCTTTTATTTATTTTCCGTTGAGCTTTTTTCTAACCCCAAAAATTTTTTATTTAAATTAAAAAAAAAAAAAGTTAATCAGAATCAAATCAAAAGGGTTTTTTTTGGGTTGGGGTCAAAATAAAGTATAAACGCCCTTTTGGGGTTTTTTAAATTTTAGCTGTTTAGAACAGAGTTTAATGTTCGTTTACTTTTTTAAAAAAATTCCCTTTTTTTTTCTGGGCGGTGTCTGGGTTTTTGGGGAAAAAAATTTGGGCCCCGCCTTTTTTGAAGATCAAACTTTTTTTCCCTTTTTTTTGTCCTCAAAATCCCCCGTAGGCGACTTTAATTTTTCATCCGTGATGTTTGAGGGGCAAAATATGCTTTATCAATTACATTTTAAGGAACTTTAAATTTAGTGTTTTTGTTGAACCATAGCGTTTGGGTTTTGGGGGTTTTGCTTTTTTTTTTTTGCTGACAGCCCCTTACAGCCAATGAAAAACAGGCCAAGAGTTAAAGGGGCACACCCCCAAGGGGATAGCTAACCCGGGGCACCTACGCCGTTGCTAAGGGGAAACCAACCCCTTTTTCCTGCTGTTAAAAACACTGTGATCAAAGCTCCAGTATTAACATTTTTAAAAAGCATTTAAAAGACAGCAGGAAAAACCTTTCGTTTGGTTTTTTCTGTTTTGAAAGGTCCCCGCTTAGTTGGGTTTGGGATTTGGGGGTTAAAGTTTTTTTAATCTGAAAGTTTTTATGTCTACAGCAGCAGCTATCTCTTTTTGGGCACTTTTGGATAAAAATCCCTTTAAAAGAAATGCTTTTTTAAAAAAAGAAAATTTAAATTTTTTTTTGGATATCTTTTTAAATTGTTATCTTTAATATTCAGCTGCGCATCATTTATTAAAAAAAAATGTTTCATTTTAAATGGTTTATCACTCTCTTTTTTTTTTTCAAATTTGGGGAAAGTTTTTAATTCGTTTTTAACTGTTTCCCACTCCCAGGGAACTGTTTTTTCCTCCCGTTTTTCCTTAAAGGGCAATCCATAAACCGTATTTTGTTTTAAATATTCAAACCAAAATTAAAAACTGGAAGGTGTTTAAACTTTAGACCCCAAAAGGGCTACTGTTGGGGCTTCTAGACCTCCCCCTCCCAAAAAAAATTTTTTTATTTCCCTCAAAATGATGATAAGGTTTTTAAGGGCCCCCTACCGTTGACCCTTTGGTTTTGGACTAAAACCCCCAATTTTTAAAAATTTTTTTCTTTCGTTATTTTAAAGGGTTGTTTAAAATTTTAAATTTGTCCCTTTTTAAAAGGTTTTTTCATCTTTCCCCACCCGCAATAAAAAACCCTTTTTAAAGGGGTCTTGTGCGGCCCCCTTTAAAAATAAAAGTTCCAAAATAGTGTCCTTTCCCTGCTTTTAGGATAAATTTTTTATGAAATCCCCTCTTTTCTTAAAAATTTTTGCTAATTTTGACTGTATTTTTGCTCAAACAGCCTTGCTAAGTTAGGGTTGGGTAACAAATTTAAACTTAACGAGAAGGTTTGAAAATGCTGTACTTGGAATTTTGTGTCATGTCGATCTAATGACCGGGTTTTTATTCATTTAAAAAATTTTGTTTATATGACAATCTGTCTTTTTTTTGCTCCTTTAAAGTATTTCCGGGGGTTTCGCTTTTTTAACAACTCAAAATCCAAGGGTTTAGAAAAGCGATTTTTCCCAAAAGCATAACTTTCAGCTTCATACTTGTTACCGTCTTTTAGCATCTTCGGCGTCTATTCTGTTGTTTTTGTGCTTCGTTATTTCGATTCCTTTTAAACGCAAGATCGGCCCCCTTTTATTAAACGGTTACCTAGATCAGAAAAAATTTGAAATATGTCTGCATTGTGTAAAAAAATATTTCTTTTCCCCCCCCAAGTTTTATAGAAAATTTTCCCTTTAAAGATTGCCCCTCCCATAATTTTGTACAACCCGCCCTTTTTCGTTTTGTTCTGTTTTGAAATTCTATTTTGAAAGTAAGCCGTGGGAGGGTCCCGGCACAATCACTTTTTATTGCCCCCTAGGTCTGGGAAATTTTAAAAAGTAAGAATTTTCTCTGAATCAAAAGAAAATGGATTATTTGGAAAAAATTTTAAATTTTCTGTTTATTTTCCCCTTTACGCCAAAAGGGGGCCCTTTTAGTTTTTTATGCGGGGCCCCAAAAATTTGAACCATATGCTTTTTGACATTTTTTTTTTTAAAAACAAAAAAAAAAAGTTAATTTTTTTAAAAACATGGGAGGGAAAAAATTATGATGTTTTTGATCCTGGAAAACGACATTAGTGAAATGACTCCTTTTTGGGCACATCCCATTTTTCAATTTTAATTTCGGCGGGGAAAATTTAAAAAAAAGTAAGGTCAATTTATTTTATCAAAGTTTAGGCCCAAAAACCCCCGAAAAATTTTTGACCCTAATGAATTTTTTAAACCCAAAAAAAAGACCATTTTGGGTTTTGAGAAACGAGCAAGGACAACTTGTTCAGCTTACAAACCCAAACCCGGGCCCCCTCAAAGTTTTTAGCAAAGACTTCAATTTGGACAAAGGCTCAGGTGAGCGAAACCAAAAACGCCTTGGCATTGCTTTAAAACCCCGAAAAGATTAGACATGAAAGGGGTTGGGTTTAAAATTTTAAAAAAACCCAATAAAAGGAAATCCCCAACAGATTAAACCAAAAAACAAAAAATACCCCTTTAAAGAATTTTTAAACCCCAAAAGCAGACGAAAAAAATTTGAAACCCAGTTTTTCAAAAAGGGAAACAGTATTTAAAAACTTTGCCTTCCGCCCGTACCTAAGAGAGAAATAAACGGACCTTGACATGTTTGAAAAGCATCAGAGGCGAAATTTAAAAACCCAATTTTTTGCAAAACGGGTGAAAATAGATGAGCATATAAAAAGAGGGAAAAAAAAAAACGATTGAGGTGATGAAACCCCAACTTAGGACCTGGTGTTTTAAAGAAAGAATAACACAAAGCCCAAAAAATCTTTTAAACCCAAAAGGGATCGCAAGCTAGAAGTGCTGTCCTTTCTTAAAAGAGAAAAATTACGAACTCCCAATTTAGCAGAATAAAGAAAAAATCCAAAAAATTTTATATGAAAACACAAGTTTTCAGAACGTTTTAAAAAAACTGTTTTTGAGAGCAAGGTGTCACTTTTGCGAGCGTTATAACACCTTTTGGATTGTGCAATAAGTTCAAATGGTGATGGGCCCATTACAGGCGGCGGTGGTGGGGGGGCCAGTGGGCCCCCAAAGGGCCCGGGCGTTTTGATTTAAAAAATGGAAAAAAAAAAAACCTCGTTTATTTGCGGGTTTTTAAAAAAAAAAAAATTTGCCCGTAAGGCAATAGTTTTTTTGCCTGGTAAAATAGGGGGGATCGTTAGCTGGGTTTTTTCGCCGCAAGTAAAGTAAATTTGGGTTTATGGCTGAGCACTTTTGGGGATTATTGTCTTAAAGTTGGGTTTACTTTATAGTAAGTTTAAAAACCAAGTAATCCCCAGGGGGTTAAACCAATAACAATTTCTGTCTTTTTATAAACATGGGCATTATTTCTTGGGGGGGTTGAAAAGGGGGGGTTTGGGGGGTCGGGGAATTTGGGGGGGCTTCTTTTTTTTTTTGCTATTGCTGGCTTAGAATTTAAAGTCGTTTTTTCCCCACCCCCTCTTCTTTTCCCAGCCACAAGGATTTTTATTATTATAGTTATTATTGTTTTCCCAACTGGGTCTGAGGTAAAAAGGGGGCCCTGGATAAACCAGTGCCCCCAGCAAAGTCTACTTTTGATCTTGCGAAATTTTAAAAAATTTGGTACCTTTTAAAAACTTTTAAAAGGGAAATCAAATTGGGAGAATTAATTTGAATCCTCTAAAAATTTTTTAAAAACTGTTTTGGGGCCGTCAAAGCCAAATTTGAAAAAAAATTTATTATGTTTGTCCGTTTTTGCCCTTTCGAACCTGCAAACACCCAAAATAAGTCCCCAAAAGAGTGTTTATTCGTTCTATTTCCCCCTTTGGGGTTTGGCCCTTTGAGGTATCCAAAATTTTTTTTTTGTCCTTGCTGTTTTTTGCTTTTGCTCTTTGGACCCGAGGTGAACGTTGTGCCCGAAAAGGGGAAAAATTTTGTAAAGGATTCCCCAAACATAGTTATTTCTTTCTGTGCACGCCCCAATAATTTTAAAGGTGCCTAAACCATGATTAAGATCCAACTTTTTTTCTAAAGTCTGTTTTGGGTCAATATTTTTAAAATTTGTTAAAAGATCCTTTCAAAAGCCTTGTAATCTATTTTTGTTTCTTTAATTTGGAATTAAAGTTTTTTCATTTGGTAATGGTGGGTTGCCCTTTCAGAAAAAAATGTTGAAAAGGGGTTAAAAAAAATGAAATTTTATACACTGACCTCACCAAAGGATTTAAGGGTTTTTTTAAAATGATCAGGGATAAAGGGCACAACCACACCCAGTTGATGCACAAAAACACGCAAAGTTTAATGGTTTTGAAAAAATGCATCGGATGACTGGGAACCCCACTTTCGGGTTTTAGTCGTTTTTGATAGGAGGGTTTTTATAACGATCCAATGGAAAAAACTAAACCTTTAAAATTGAAAGGGGGGGCAGTCTGAAATTTACAGAAAAGTTTGAGGGGATCAGTTTTTTATATCTTTTTGGACTGAGTGCCGGTTCCCCAAAATAATTTTTTTGCATTAGTAAAATTTTTTAATGCACTCTTTTTAAATTTTTTTTAAAAATGTTTTTAAAAAAATAACAACCCCAAAACAGCCCCTTTGTTTTTTGTATGCTATTGATTTAAAAACTGCGGAACCCCAAAAGGGGCGCACCTCCCTGAAATATTTTTCAAAGTCGTTTTTGGGTTTTAAAATAAGTCAAAAGAAAATAATGAGATTTCCAAAAATTGAAGAAGAGGAGACGTTAAATTTGCCCGTTAACCCCTTTCCGATGGTTATTACGGGGGTTTTTCTCGCCCAAAAAGAAGGGAATGAGTAACTTCACATACCCCCAAACTTAACAATGCCCAAAACTAAAAACAATGTTGACATTCAAAAACCCGAAGGAGAAGAAGTTTAATTTAATTTTTTTGATGGGGGAGCTAGCTAAAATGTTTAAAGGTTTAAAAACCCCCCAAGCCTATTTTAGATTTGGGTTACCCCCAGACAAAAATACTTATGAGGGGGGGAAAAACCGCTCGATCTTGCATTTTCATTCATTACCCATGTTCATTTTAAAAAGAGCTGGGGCACGGGTGAAAATTATATGATGGAAGGGGCCCTCAAAATGGTTTTAAGGGCTTTTTCCAAACAGGGAAACTGCATATTGGGGTTATGAAATTATTCGATTCCCCAATTTTCGTTTTAAAAAAATTTTGCTTTTTGGGAGGGTCGGATCGTTTTTAAAATAAAGATCACAAAAATAACAAGGAAAAGGCGTGGGAAAAGTGATAACCTGCAAAATTGGTTTTTGAAATAAAAAAAATACGGGGTTTTTTTCAAAAAAGTCACGTGGACCAACGATTCGGGGGTCACATTTGCGTGAGAGGTGTGTAACTTTTGAATTTTAAAAAACCTTGACAGACGTTTTAGGATTTGAACAAAACCGGGGAGAATAGGCCTTTAAAATGGTTTTTAGTACACTAAAATGGTTAATTAAAGCCCCAAAGAGGGTTTACGACAAAAAAGGGTTTCCCCAAACTAGAACAACTACGCAATCTAGAAGCAAATAATACAGGTCGTAAAGGAAAATTTAAATTTGTTCGAAAAAAAAGAAAAACAAAAGGCACTTAGAACCAATTTAGAATTTTGGGGCATTTAAAAATTTGGGAAATTTTTTAAGGCCCAAAATTTTAAAATTTTTTTGACCCAAAAAAAGTTTTCAGAAAAGCATTGAAAATCTGGCCCTTTACATGTAAGTCTTAGGGCCCGAAAAGGGCAACAAATCGGAGGGGGAGATCGAAAATAAAACCGTTTTGGGGGGCAAACAGTACATCCTCCACAAGAAGGAATCGGTTTTAAAGAAAGCTTTTTACAAAATTAAAAGTTCATTCCCCGCACCAAAATTTAGGAGACAAAGTTTCCAAAGATATTTTTAAAAAAACTGTCTTTAAAAAATGAGGGAAGAAAGGGAAAACCCTTTTTTTGGGGGGGGGCCCCCCTCGTGACAATCTTTGAAAAGGAATTTTCTTATTAGCGGGGAAAACTTAGACGTTGACAAACTTAAAGTTACTGTCTTTTTTCTTTACCTTGGCGAGGATTTTTAAGGTCATAAAAAAAAAAAGCAACAAAAAATTTTATATTAAATTTAAAAAAAAAAAACCCATCTTTTCGAACTGAACTGGATTAATCTTAAAACATTTGGGCCTTAAAGGGGTTTTTTTTTATGAACAAGTTTTTTACAAGAGTATGATAAAAAACAAAACTGGATTAGATTTTAAAATTTTGGTTATAAAACTATGGAGCAAACGAAATTTTGGGGTCAATTTTTAAACTTTAAAGATAAAAAACCCCCCCATTGTTCATTGATTTGTGGAAAAAACGGTTTTTGGAAAAAAAAATATTTGTCCTCGACCCTTTTTACCCAAAAAGTTTATCGTTATAATTTTGATCATATAGTTTAAATTTTTTGCCCAAAAAACTTTAAATGGAACAAAGCATAATTTTCCCACAGAAAAGGGTTTATATGGACGATGATGAAATTTTATTTTTTTTGATCCCTTACAAAAAAACTTTGCGAGTGTTAGAAACACTTTTATAGAAAAGTTTGAAGGGAAATCAGGGCATTTTCTTATAGGGTGTTTTTTCAGCAGGGAAAAGGATATTGTCAAAAAAAAAAAACGCTTTATCAAAAACCCGGCTTTCAGGGAAGACAAGGGGTGGGATAAGGGGGTGGGGGTTTTATGGCAAAAAAAATAACTTCGTTTTAAAAAAACTTTAGAGAACAAATTTAAAAAAAGTGGTTTTAAAATTTCCCCATGAAAGGGTAGCGACCCAAATTTTATGAATGTATGAAAGGGAAAAAAAAAGTTATTTTAAAACCCATCAAGAAAAAAAGAAGGAAATTTAAACAAAAAAAAATTTCAAAAGTTTTCCTTTTAAAAAAGTGTTAAAAAACAGTTTAATTCCCCCCACATTTTTGTATGTTTGTAAAGTTTTACTATTAAGAACTATTTAAAAAAAGGCATTCTGGTTAAGGCCGGGGAAACAACAGCGAAACCGGGGTTTAGGGCCGGGTTTGGGGCTGGCGGAGGGGGGGGAGCCAGGGAAAGCCTTTTTTTATAGTTCTCTTCCCTCCCATTCCTCCATAATTCCCTTTTGTCAAAGGGCCTTAAAAGCCTAAACCCACATAAAACTAAATTCGCATTCATATTCGTTTTCTTCCCCTTTTCTCTCTCTCCTCTCTGCTCTCTTCTCTCCTCTCTTCCTTTTATTTTTTTCCCCTTTTCTCTCTCTTTTCTCTCCTCTCTCTCTCTCTCGAAAAGTCACAAATTGAAAAGTTTCATTTAAATTTAAAAACCTAATAAACCCCCTTAATAAAAAAACAAAAAGGGAATTTAAAAAAAAAAAGTTTTATTTTTATATTTTTATATATATAATATATAATTAAGAAATTAAAAATATTTTAATAAATAACTAATTTATAGATTTCCACTAATTTTAAAAAAGATGAAAAAAAAGAAAAAGAAAGAAAGGAAGGACCCGAAAGAAGGGTTTGAAAGGAAAAAGAACCACCAAAAAAACCCAAAAAGATTAAAAGAAAATTGGCAAACAGTTAACTTTTAAAATTTTAATTTCCCACGATGTCGGATTCCCCGCATGATGGATGTTTTGTAAAAGGGCCCAAAAGTTTCAAGTTGTTTCCACCCTAAATTTTTTGTGTATGTCTTTGTCCCCACTTTTTATTTTCCCTGCCCTCACCCCTACCCCGTTCCCCCATCCCTTCCTCCCCTAGTTCCCTTTTGGAAAGGGGGTTTTTAGCCTAAAAAACCCATTAAAAATTATTTTGATTCCCAAAAAACGGGTTTTGTCTCTTTTCTGGCTGTATTTTTCTCTCTCTCTCTCTCTTTCTGTCCTCTCTCCTCTGTCTCCCTCTCTTTTTAAAAAGTCAAAATTTTGTATACTTGTAAAAATGAATACGAAATTTAAAACCCCTTTTTAATTTAAATAAACGGGGTTTTAATGAATAAGTGAATGTGTGTGGTGTGTATTTATATATATATTATATATATATATTTTTTTTGTAAAATTTTAAGTAAAGAGTGTATCAAATTAAAAGTTGAAAATTTTTTGATCCCAATTAGCCCAAAGGATAAATTTTAAAAAGGAAAGAAGAAAGGAAAAAAGAAAAAAAAGGGGAAAGAAAAAAAAAAAATAAAAAGGAAAAAAAACCTTTTAATTAAAAAAAAAAAGGGGAAAAAAAAGAAAGTTTTTTTAATTTTAAAATAAATTTTAAACGGGAAAACCAGCCCTTTTTCCATTTTGTACTCCTATTCCCTTTCTCTTTTTCTCTTTTTATTTTCTTTTATGTTTATGGACATATACAATTTTTTTCTTCCTTTTTTTTTTTTTAAAAACAAATTGCAAATTAGAGACAGAAAAGAGGGCCCCCTTTATGCTTTTAGTCTGGTTTTAAGCACCCCCCCAAAAAAAAAAAAAAATTCTTTACTAAATTTAAAAAAAATTTAAATTTAAATAAAATTTAATTAAAAAGCTGTTAAAATGATTAAATAAATTTAAATTTAAAAAGAGTAACTAAAATTACTTATACCTAACTTTCATGGGTGGGGCTAAAATAACTTTAAATTTTCTATTTTCAAAATTTGTTTTTCATTCTTTACCTTTTTTCTTTGTTCTGCCTGGATTCCCAAACCCGCCAGCTTTTTTTATGGGTGGGCGTCTGAAGGGGTGCCTTTTTCGACGGGGGGTCTTACCCCCACTGCTAAAAAGGCAAAACCCATTCTATTTGAGATGTTTATGCCCTTTTGAAAATTCCTTTTGTTCCCCCCAAAAGGGAGCTCATTCAAAAAAATTCAGGTGTTTCCTTCCCCAAAAATTTTTGGTAAAAAGCCTGCTATGGAAAACTTTCCCTCAACTTTAGGAAAATATGCTGAACCCCGACCCGCAGACAGACGCTTCCCCATTCAAAAAAAGGAAAACAAAAAAACCCCCAAAATTTAATACATAAACCCC
>JAMYXO010003943.1:0-18667 GCA_033310375.1 Conus canariensis | reverse complement strand
CCCCCCGCCAAACCCCACCCCCATCCACGGATGTTCCAGCCGACCCGCCCTCCCCGGGTTCTTTGGCTCTACCCCCTCGTCTCGGACCAACACCAGGGTGCCAGCTCTCAATGTTCTAGAGAGTCCGAGACCCGAAATTTGAGCAGCCGTTGGGGGTCGTATCTTTACACCCACACACAGGGCATTCCAGCAGTTACATGCTATTTTCCTTTTAAGTGTATATGATATGGGTAACATTTAGCTTTATGTCCACATAACAGGGCATTCACGAGTCATTTAGGCGTATATTAATACCATCTGACTGCGCCAGTGGCCCCCGTAGCAAACCCTGAATTAGTATTATAAAAAATTAACTATGACTGTTTTAAGAAGGTCCACGTAACAGGGCATTCACGAGTCATTAGGCGTATTTAATACCATCTGACTGCGCCATTGGCCGTTAACCTGATTTTAAAAACTGTTAGTCCACGTAACAGGATTCACGAGTCATTGCGTATTAATACCATCTGACTGCGCCATGGCCCGTGGAAACCCCTTATTCCGATGATTAATTAACTTTTTGCAGTCCACATAACAGGGTATTCACGAGTCATTAGGCGTATTTAATACCATCTGACTGCGCCATTGGCCCCGTAGCTAAACCCTGAATTAAATTATAAAATCAACCTGCATTAAGTCCACGTAACAGGGCATTCACGAGTCATTAGGCGTATTTAATACCATCTGACTGCGCCAGTGGCCGTGTTAGCTGTGGAGTTTTTTTCCCCTTCTTCAGTTGCTAAATACATTTTTTTTATCCACGCAACAGGGCATTCACGAGTCATTAGGCGTTTTCAATACCATCTGACTGCGCCATTGGCCATGTTAGCTGTGGGTTTTTTTTCCCCTTCTTCATTTGCCGAGTACACCATTTTATCCACGTAGTAGGGCATTCACGAGTCATTAGGCGTATTCAATACCATCTGACTGCGCCATTGGCCCCGTTAGAGTGGAGTCGCCCCCCCCCCCCCCTCCCCTATCGCCCTTTCTTCGACAATAACATTAACTGTCATAGTCCTAGTAACAATTAGGTATTCACGAGTCTTTAGTCGTATTTTAGTAGCACCTGAGCACCAGACTACGTTATTGGTCCTGTTAGCTGTAGAGGATTTGTTTGCTTTTTTTTAAGCACCTGTGACCTAGAACATTCTCTGGTGTTCGGAGGATCACGTTTGTCTAGAACCAAGAAGATGGCACCCTCTGTTGACCCCAGTCTAAAATCGAAAAAGGGAGGGAACATGCTGGAGGGAAGGCGCTTGGAACCACCGTTTGAAGGCATGGGAGATGATCCCGGTGCTGAGGGTTCGGGCGGACGTCCACCAAGGTGAGGTTGATTGTTGAAACGTGTCTCAAAGGGCAGGAAGTCGGGTTTGAAGACGGATCGTGAGAATAAGTCAGAAAAAGGCCCTGACGGGGCTGAAATAGAATCTCTCTCTCTCTCTCTCTCTCTCTCTCTCTCTCTCTCTCTCTCTCTCTCTCTCTCTCTCTCTCTCTTCTCCCCGTCCGTCCGTCCGTCAATCAGTCCATCCTTTTGTCGGTCGGTCGGTCTGTATGTCTCTCTGTCCTTCTGTCTGTCTGTCTGTCTGTCTGTCTCTCTCTCTCTCCGTCCGTCCGTCAATCAGCCCATCCTTTAGTCGGTCGGTCGTCTGTATGTCTCTCTGTCCTTCCGTCTGTCTGTCTGTCTGTCTGTCTGTCTGTCTGTCTGTCTGTCTCGTCCTTCCGTCTGTCCTGTCTCGTCTGTCTCTCTGTCCTTCCGTCTCGTCTCCTCTCTCTCTCTCTCTCCTCTCTCTCTCTTCTCTCTCTCTCTCTCGATTCCCTCCCCTTACCCACCCCGTCCGTCCGTCAATCAGTCCATCCTTTCGTCGGTTGTGTGTGTGTGTGTGTGTGTGTGTGTGTGTGTGTGTGTGTGTGTGTGTGTTGTCTCTCTCTCTCTCTCTTCCTGTGTCTGTCTCTCTCTCTCGTCCTTCCGTCGCTATCTGTCTGTCCCTCTCTCTGTCTCTCTCTCTCCCCGTCTGTCACTCTCTCTTCTCTCTCTCTCTCTCTCTCTCTCTCTCGTCTTCTCTCTCTCTCTCTCTCTGTCTTTCCGGTCGCTATCTGTCGGTCTGTCTGTCCTCTCTCTTCCTACTTCTTCTCTCTGTCTGTCTCTCTCTCTCTGTCCTTCCGTCGCTATCTGTCGGTCTGTCTGTCCCTCTCTCTTTCTCTGTCTGTCTGTCTGTCTTCTGCTCTCTCGTTTCCTTCGCTATCTGTCTTTCTCCCCCTCTTTCTCTTCTGTTTGTTGTATTTGTCCATTCTGTCCATCCGTTTTCTGTCTTCTATGTTGTGTGTAGTGTGTGTGTTCTGTCTGTTTTGTCGTTGGTGTTCGTGTGTGTGTGTGTGTGTGTTGGTGTGTGTGTGGTGTGTGTGTGTGTGTGTGTGTGTTGCTGTGTGTGTGCTGTGCTGTTGAATTGTGTGTGTGTGTGTGTGTGTGTGTGTGTGTGTGTGTGTGTGTGTGTGTGTGTTGGTGTTTGTGTGTGTTGTGTGTGGTGTGGCGCGCGCGCGCGCACGTGTGAATGTGTGTGTATGTGTGTGGTCACTACTTACTTCCTCTGAACACATTTAAGATTTCATTAAACATGAATCACGATGAAGCTTGTAAGAATATAGGTCAATCCCCCCCCCCCCCTCCTCCCGACCTCCCTTAAATTTTCATTTCCAGTTAAATCATAAGGAAAGTTGTCAATAATGTAGTCACCATTTAATACTCTTGATCTCGTTTGAAAAGATCTTTTCTGTCAACCGTTGTGAAACTTCCCAAGCTGTAACAGTAAAGAAAACGTTGCCATAAGTTCGCACAGAACAAGCAGCGAAAAGGTAGTATATACCTGTTAGATTGTGGTCACAATCTGATTTTACTGACTTCCCTCCAAACCTCATTTCATGTAGACCATAATTATTAAACCCTGTCAGAACTGAATTTTGAAGCAACAGATCTATGAAAGAAAGAAAGAAAGGGGAAAAAAGAAGGATGGTGGGGTGGTTCTAAAACCGACGTTGGAGACAGGGAGAGAGAGGGTTACGGCCGTCTTAAGTCGCTGCTATGTTATCGAACAAGGAGCTAAAAAGACGATCGTTGCACACGAGCTTCTGAAGTCCACGATCATTGCTAAGCGTGATAACTAAGTGCATTTTATAGGTCCTTCAACATCCCATTCCATATCGCAAAATTCCAGTGTGGTTAAATAAGAAGAGAAGAACAAATACATGGCTTAGCAGTGACATATTTTAGTGTAAAAAGGGCGGGGATTGGGGGTGGGGATGGGGGTGGGGGAGAGCATGCAAACCAAAAAGAGAGGGGAACAAACACAGTTCGACTTCGAAGGAAGGCAAATAAAACACAACTTACATAAGAAAAAAAGCCGAGCGTGCATGACATCTGTCTGAAATGATCACAGATCGGCAGCAATGAGAAACAAGAGACAAGAGAAGCGGCCCCGCTTTCCATCCCCTAGTGCCTCTAGCTGACTGCCCACATCAAACTAGTTCTATATTGCCGCAGACACCGACTGTCACGGCTATGATCCTGATCATCTTAATGAGCATTGACTCAGTTAATTACATCAACCGATAAAGAAAAAAAAACACCCAAAGGCATACAATATGGAAAGCAAACTGGGAGGTGGGGGAGTCGAAGCCGTTGTCCAAACCACCGAAATCGCAAAAACAAAGGGAGAGAGAAAACAATCGTCGGGCCAGTGTTGAAATTCATGTTTACTTAATGGCAAGAACCGATGGCTGACGCTCTCAACATGGCTTAGTTTCACATGTCCTAATATGCCAATTGTCCAGATTGTGTAGCACGCATTGGTGTACATGACTATATGTACGTTTGCCATTTTCTTCTCTCCTCTCTCTCCTCTCTCTCTCTCTCTCTCTCTCTCTCTCTCTCTCTCCTCTTTCTCTCCTCCGTGCGTGCGTGCGTGCTGTGTGTGTGTGTGTGTGTGTGCGCGCGCGGTATCCAACACCTTACAGAGAAAGTAACAGTGCCAGGTGCGGACTGGGTATCCTACACCTTTCAGAGAAAGTAACAGTGCGGGCGCGGACTGGGTATCCTACACCTTTCAGAGAAAGTAACAGTGCCGGGCGGACTGGGTATCCTACACCTTTCAGAGAAAGTAACAGTGCCGGCGTGGGGACTGGGTATCCTACACCTTTCAGAGAAAGTAACAGTGCCGGGCGCTGGACTGGGTATCCTACACCTTTCAGAGAAAGTAACAGTGCCGGTGCGGACTGGGTATCCTACACCTTTCAGAGAAAGTAACAGTGCCGGGCGTGGACTGGGTATCCTACACTTCACGCGAAAATAACATGATGCCACGTGCGTACGGATTTCCTACACTTACGGGTAACATGTTGCAATGAGTGCATGGAAATCCCACGTCTTACGGCGAAAGTATCATGGATGCCAGCTTACACACTATAGGAGAAAGGAAAAAACATGGTGCTAAGTGTGCTTGGATCGTCTATATGTTACGCAGAATGTAACACGGTGCCGGGTGAGCACGGGCAGACTACACCTTACGGAGTACGTAACATGGTGTCAAAGGTAAACGGACATCCTACACCGAAAATAACGTGGTGCCAGGTGTGAACGGGTATCCTACACCGAAAATAACATAATGCTAGATACTAACCAATATCATACACCAAAAATAGCGTGAGGCCAGGTATGAACGGATATCCTACACCGAAAATAACATAATGCTAGATATTAATCAATATCATACACCAAAAAAGGCATGGTGTCCGATACGAACGGATATCCTACACCGAAAATAACATGATCCCAGGTATGAACGGATGTCCTACACCGAAAACAACATGATCCCAGGTATGAACGGATATCCTACACCGAAAATAACATGATCCCAGGTATGAACGGATATCCTACACCGAAAATAACATGATCCCAGGTATGAACGGATGTCCTACACCGAAAACAACATGATCCCAGGTATGAACGGATATCCTACATCGAAAATAACATGATCCCAGGTATGAACGGATATCCTCCACCGAAAATAACATGATCCCAGGTATGAACGGATATCCTACACCGAAAATAACATGATCCCAGGTATGAACGGATGTCCTACACCGAAAATAACATGATCCCAGGTATGAACGATGTCCTACACCGAAAATAACATGATCCCAGGTATGAACGAGTTCCTCCACCGAAAATAACATGATCCCAGGTATGAACGGATGTCCTCACCGAAAATAACATGATCCCAGGTATGAACGGATATCCTACACCGAAAATAACATGATCCCAGGTATGAACGGATATCCTACACCGAAAATAACATAATCCCAGGTATGAACGGATATCCTACACCGAAAAAACATGTGCCAGATATGAACGGATGTCCTCACCGAAAATAACATGTGCCAGATATGAACGGATTCCTACACCGAAAATAACATGATGCCAGTATGAACGGATATTCCTACACCGAAAATAACATGGTGCCAGATATGAACGGATATTCCACACCGAAAACAACATGGTGCCAGTATGAACGGATATTCCACACCGAAAACAACATGGTGCCAGATATGAACGGATATTCCACACCGAAAATAACATGGTGCCAGATATGAACGGATATTCCACACCGAAAACAACATGTGCCAGATATGAACGGATATTCCACACCGAAAACAACATGGTGCCAGATATGAACGGATATTCCACACCGAAAAAACATGGTGCCAGATATGAGCGGATATTCCACACCGAAAACAACATGGTGCCAGATATGAACGGATATTCCACACCAAAAAGAACATGGTGCCAGATATGAACGGATATTCCACACCGAAAACAACATGGTGCCAGATATGAACGGATATTTCATACCGAAAAGAACATGGTGCCAGATATGAATGGATATTCCACACCGAAAATAACATGGTGCCATATATGAACGGATATTCCACACCGAAAACAACATGAGGCCTGTTTGACCCAGCAGCGATGCAACTTACATAAAAACTGTCATCCTCACTGCCCATGTTAATGCCTTATTCTCCCCTTCCCCGTGTTCCACCTTCCCCGCCCACACACGTGCAATCTGAAATGTTATATTCTTACCTGTCACGTAAGTTATGGCGCATGTGGACATCACGCCTAAATGTAACTATTCAAACAACTGTAATAAGTAGACAGCCCGTGTATAGCCAATGTACTTATTCAAACAACTGTAATAAGTAGCAGCCCGTGTATAGCCAATGTACCTATTCAAACAACTGTAATAAGTAGCAGCCCGTGTATAGCCAATGTACCTATTCAAACAACTGTAGTAAGTAGACAGTCCGTGTATAGCCAATGTACCTATTCAAACAACTGTAATAAGTAGACAGCCCGTGTATAGCCAATGTACTTATTCAAACAACTGTATAAGTAGCAGCCCGTGTATAGCCAATGTACCTATTCAAACAACTGTAATAAGTAGCAGCCGTGTATAGCCAATGTACCTATTCAAACAACTGTAGTAAGTAGACAGTCCGTGTATAGCCAATGTACCTATTCAAACAACTGTAATAAGTAGACAGCCCGTGTATAGCCAATGTACCTATTCAAACAACTGTAGTAAGTAGACAGCCCGTGTATAGCCAATGTACTATTCAAACAACTGTAATAAGTAGCAGCCCGTGTATAGCCAATGTACCTATTCAAACAACTGTAATAAGTAGACAGTCCGTGTATAGCCAATGTACCTATTCAAACAACTGTAAGTAAGTACAGCCGTGTATAGCCAATGTACCTATTCAAACAACTGTAATAAGTAGACAGCCCGTGTATAGCCAATGTACCTATTCAAACAACTGTATAAGTAGCAGCCCGTGTATAGCCAATGTACCTATTCAACAACTGTAATAAGTAGACAGCCCGTGTATAGCCAATGTACCTATTCAAACAACTGTAGTAAGTAGACAGTCCGTGTATAGCCAATGTACCTATTCAAACAACTGTAATAAGTAGACAGCCGTGTATAGCCAATGTACCTATTCAAACAACTGTAATAAGTAGACAGCCGTGTATAGCCAATGTACCTATTCAAACAACTGTAATAAGTAGCAGCCCGTGTATAGCCAATGTACCTATTCAAACAACTGTAATAAGTAGACAGTCCCGTGTATAGCCAATGTACCTATTCAAACAACTGTAATAAGTAGACAGCCCGTGTATAGCCAATGTACCTATTCAAACAACTGTAATAATAGACAGCCGTGTATAGCCAATGTACCTATTCAAACAACTGTAATAAGTAGACAGCCCGTGTATAGCCAATGTACCTATTCAAACAACTGTAATAAGTAGACAAGCCCGTGATATAGCCAATGTACCTATTCAAACAACTGTAATAAGTAGACAGCCCGTGTATAGCCAATGTACCTATTCAAACAACTGTAATAAGTAGACAGCCGTGTATAGCCAATGTACCTATTCAAACAACTGTAATAAGTAGACAACCCGTGTATAGCCAAGTACCTATTCAAACAACTGTAAAAGTAGACAGCCGTGATATAGCCAATGTACCTATCAACAACTGTAAAAGTAGACAGCCTGTATACGCCAATGAACTATCAAACAATGAATAAAACAAGCCGGATACAAATGTAAAATTCACAGACGGTAAATGAAGGGAAGAAAGCAATCAATGTCAACGACACATCAAAGGAATTTGTAAGCAACGAAGATAGATGATATAGCATCATGTAAAGAAGGGAAGAAACGACAAATCAATATGGAATCAAAACAGACGGAAAAACACCATCCAAAAGGAAAGATGGGTGTGGCATCATGAGCACGGAAAGATAGATGATGACATCATGATAAAAGGAAGGGGAAGAAGTACGACAAATCAATATGAGAATCAAAACAAGACGGATAAAACACACATCAAAGGGAAGACAGGGTGTGGATGCCATCTGAGCACGGAAAGTAATAGATGATGACATCATGACACAAAGAAGGATAAGAGAACGACCTAAGACAATGACTCAACAACGATAATAGAAAGATAGACCAATACAAAGCAAAGATCGGACTGTATAGAGACGAAGATAGATATGACTCATGAAAAGGAACGGAGAAATACGCGCAAGCTCAATGACTATCAAAACAAACTGAATAAGTAGACAAGGCAGATGGCAAGTAGCGTGCAATCATGAACGGAACAAGATATATGACATCATAAAAAGTAAAGGCAGAAACTGACATGAACATCATGGAAAAGTAAACAAATGACGGGACAACCTGATAGTCACAATCTGAGAAGGACAAGATGGGTGAGGCAATCTGACGGGCACATAGGATAAATAAGATAAAGGTAGACATCATGAGAAAGGAACGGAAGAACGACAAATCAATAGGAATCAAAACAAGACGGGAACAAACACATCCAAGGAAAGATGGTGTGGTCATCATGAGCACGGAAAGAAGATGATGACATCATGAAAGGAAATGGGGAAATAAACGACAAATCAATATGGAATCAAAACAAGAGGAAAAACACCATCCAAAAGGGAAAATGGGTGTGGTCATCATGAGCACGAAAGATAGATGATGACATCATGAGAAAGGAAGAGGGAAGAAGCACAAATCAATGACGGGACATCATAACATGCAGAAATAGATATCGACATCGGAAAAGGGACAGATGGAAGTGACGGACAATCTGACGGGACACATAACAGCAGAATAGATATCGACATCATGAGAAAGGCAGATGGAAGAGAAGGACAATCTGACGGACATCAAAATGCAGAATGATATCGACAGAGAAAGGACGTGAGTAGACAAATCTGACGGGGACATCATAACATGCAGAAATAGATATCGACATCGTGAGAAAGGACAGATGGAAGTAGACAGGACAATCTGACGGGACATCATAACAGCAGAATAGATATCGACATCGTGAGAAAGGACAGATGGAAGTAGACAGGACAATCTGACGGGACATCATAACATGCAGAAATAGATATCGACATCGTGGAAAGGACAGATGGAAGTAGACAGGACAATCTGACGGGGACATCATAACATGCAGAAAAAATAGATATCGACATCGTGAGAAAGGACAGATGGAAGTAGACAGGACAATCTGACGGGGACATCATAACATGCAGAAATAGATATCGACATCGTGAGAAAGGACAGATGGAAGTAGACAGGACAATCTGACGGGGACATCATAACATGCAGAAATAGATATCGACATCGTGAGAAAGGACAGATGGAAGTAGACAGGACAATCTGACGGGGACATCATAACATGCAGAAATAGATATCGACATCGTGAGAAAGGACAGATGGAAGTAGACAGGACAATCTGACGGGGACATCATAACATGCAGAAATAGATATCGACATCGTGAGAAAGGACAGATGGAAGTAGACAGGACAATCTGACGGGGACATCATAACATGCAGAAATAGATATCGACATCGTGAGAAAGGACAGATGGAAGTAGACAGGACAATCTGACGGGGACATCATAACATGCAGAAATAGATATCGACATCGTGAGAAAGGACAGATGGAAGTAGACAGGACAATCTGACGGGGACATCATAACATGCAGAAATAGATATCGACATCGTGAGAAAGGACAGATGGAAGTAGACAGGACAATCTGACGGGGACATCATAACATGCAGAAATAGATATCGACATCGTGAGAAAGGACAGATGGAAGTAGACAGGACAATCTGACGGGGACATCATAACATGCAGAAATAGATATCGACATCGTGAGAAAGGACAGATGGAAGTAGACAGGACAATCTGACGGGGACATCATAACATGCAGAAATAGATATCGACATCGTGAGAAAGGACAGATGGAAGTAGACAGGACAATCTGACGGGGACATCATAACATGCAGAAATAGATATCGACATCGTGAGAAAGGACAGATGGAAGTAGACAGGACAATCTGACGGGGACATCATAACATGCAGAAATAGATATCGACATCGTGAGAAAGGACAGATGGAAGTAGACAGGACAATCTGACGGGGACATCATAACATGCAGAAATAGATATCGACATCGTGAGAAAGGACAGATGGAAGTAGACAGGACAATCTGACGGGGACATCATAACATGCAGAAATAGATATCGACATCGTGAGAAAGGACAGATGGAAGTAGACAGGACAATCTGACGGGGACATCATAACATGCAGAAATAGATATCGACATCGTGAGAAAGGACAGATGGAAGTAGACAGGACAATCTGACGGGGACATCATAACATGCAGAAATAGATATCGACATCGTGAGAAAGGACAGATGGAAGTAGACAGGACAATCTGACGGGGACATCATAACATGCAGAAATAGATATCGACATCGTGAGAAAGGACAGATGGAAGTAGACAGGACAATCTGACGGGGACATCATAACATGCAGAAATAGATATCGACATCGTGAGAAAGGACAGATGGAAGTAGACAGGACAATCTGACGGGGACATCATAACATGCAGAAATAGATATCGACATCGTGAGAAAGGACAGATGGAAGTAGACAGGACAATCTGACGGGGACATCATAACATGCAGAAATAGATATCGACATCGTGAGAAAGGACAGATGGAAGTAGACAGGACAATCTGACGGGGACATCATAACATGCAGAAATAGATATCGACATCGTGAGAAAGGACAGATGGAAGTAGACAGGACAATCTGACGGGGACATCATAACATGCAGAAATAGATATCGACATCGTGAGAAAGGACAGATGGAAGTAGACAGGACAATCTGACGGGGACATCATAACATGCAGAAATAGATATCGACATCGTGAGAAAGGACAGATGGAAGTAGACAGGACAATCTGACGGGGACATCATAACATGCAGAAATAGATATCGACATCGTGAGAAAGGACAGATGGAAGTAGACAGGACAATCTGACGGGGACATCATAACATGCAGAAATAGATATCGACATCGTGAGAAAGGACAGATGGAAGTAGACAGGACAATCTGACGGGGACATCATAACATGCAGAAATAGATATCGACATCGTGAGAAAGGACAGATGGAAGTAGACAGGACAATCTGACGGGGACATCATAACATGCAGAAATAGATATCGACATCGTGAGAAAGGACAGATGGAAGTAGACAGGACAATCTGACGGGGACATCAAGCAACGGAAAGAGGAGTGCAGGCATCATGAGAAAGGACAGATGGCCATGGACACCTGAGAAAAAAAAAAAAAGAAGGGTGAGGACATATGAAATGTAAAGATGGATATGAAAGCATAATGAGAGGAGGGAAACACACGAAGACATGATGAGAAAGAAAACGGGTGTATAAGAACACCACGTGTAGAAAGGACATCAGTACTAGAGAACATGACAGTGAAGGAAATGAATAGATGAAACACGGTGAGGAATGAAAGGACGGATGAGGATGATGAGGGAGGAAGGCGAACGAGGGACGTCACATCTTCAAAACATGAAAATGTTAAAATGAATGACATGGGATTCACCGAAGTTGGAGTATGTCTGCCTTTATGGCGGGATAAAAAAAAAACAACAGTCATACACACAAAACTCCACTCCCTTTGTTGGGTTGATGGGATTAATCCTTGCCTGCTATACGGAGTGTCCGCAGGTATAGCTGCGTACGCAGAGAAAAAAGGAAAAGGCATGGAGAAAAGATGGCAAGAAGACATGGTGGAGAAAATGAAAGAGGGAAAATGGGAGGCAAGGACGACGAGGGACACGAAGAAATGGCAGTGAGGACAACGAGAGAAAGGCCAGTGGGACACGTGAGAAAGGCCGTGAGGACAACGACAGAAAGGCCAGTGAGGACAACGACAGAAAGGCCAGTGAGGACAACGAGAGAAAGGCCAGTGAGGACAACGAGAGAAAGGCCAGTGAGGACAACGAAGAAAGGCCAGTGAGGACAACGAGAAAGGCCAGTGAGGACAACGAGAGAAAGGCCAGTGAGGACAAAGAGAAAGGCCAGTGAGGACAACGAGAGAAAGGCCAGTGAGGACAAGAGAGAAAGGCCAGTGAGGACAACGACAGAAAGGCAGTAGGACAAAGAGAACAGGGAGTGGCAGTGAGGACAAAGAGAAAGGCACGTGAGGACAGACACAAAAGGCCAGTGAGGGAGAAAAACTGAGACAAGAGAAAGGCCAGGTGAGGACAACAGAGAAAGGCAGTGAGACAACAAGAAAGCCATGGGAAAGAAAGGCCAGTGAGGACAACGAGAAAGGCCAGTGAGGACAACGAAGAAAGGCCATGAGGACAAAAGAAAAGGCAGGAGGACAACGACGAAAGGCAGTGAGGACAACGAAGAAAGGCCAGTGAGGACAACGAAGAAAGGCCAGTGAGGACAACGAAGAGAAAGGCCAGTGAGGACAACGAGAGAAAGGCCAGTGAGGACAACGACAGAAAGGCCAGTGAGGACAACAAGAGAAAGGCCAGTGAGGACAACGAAGAAAGGCCAGTGAGGACAACGAGAGAAAGGCCAGTGAGGACAACGAGAGAAAGGCCAGTGAGGACAACGAGAGAAAGGCCAGTGAGGACAACGAGAGAAAGGCCAGTGAGGACAACAGAGAAAGGCCAGTGAGGACAACAGAGAAAGGCCAGTGAGGACAACGAAGAGAAAGGCCAGTGAGGACAACAGAGAAAGGCCAGTGAGGACAACGAGAGAAAGGCCAGTGAGGACAACGACAGAAAGGCCAGTGAGGACAACAAGAAAGGCCAGTGAGGACAACAGAGAAAGGCCAGTGAGGACAACGAGAGAAAGGCCAGTGAGGACAACGACAGAAAGGCCAGTGAGGACAACGAAGAAAGGCCAGTGAGGACAACGAGAGAAAGGCCAGTGAGGACAACAGAGAAAGGCCAGTGAGGACACGAGAAAGGCAGTGAGGACAACGAGAAAGGCCAGTGAGGACAACGACAGAAAGGCCAGTGAGGACAACAAGAGAAAGGCCAGTGAGGACAACAAGAGAAAGGCCAGTGAGGACAACAAGAGAAAGGCCAGTGAGGACAACGACAGAAAGGCCAGTGAGGACAACGAACAGAAAGGCCAGTGAGGACAACGAAGAGAAAGGCCAGTGAGGACAACGAAGAAAGGCCAGTGAGGACAACAGACAGAAAGGCCAGTGAGGACAACGACAGAAAGCAGTGAGGACAACGAAGAAAGGCCAGTGAGGACAACGAGAGAAAGGCCAGTGAGGACAACAGAGAGGCAAAGGACAGTGAGGAGCAACGAGAGAAAGGCCAGTGAGGACAACGAGAGAAAGGCCAGTGAGGACAACAGAGAAAGGCCAGTGAGGACAACGAGAGAAAGGCCAGTGAGGACAACGAGGACGAGAGAAGAAAGGCCAGTGAGTACAACGAGAGAAAGGCCAGTGAGGACATGTTCAGACAAGGAAGAACGAAGACCGTAGAGGAAAGGATGAATAAAAGGGAAGATGTTCCTTCGTACTCCTCTGCTCTCCACAGTAAAGAGCTTCGTGGCGTCAAAGATCCATGGGGCATATATTATAGACAACGTTCTTACATACTTTGGGGGCATACAATACCACGAAAATTCAATACAACAGCTTCAACATGTAACAGGAAGACGCTCTTCTTGTACAGATGAAGATGGTGAAAAACGAATTATTTCCAACATATATTTCGTTTCTCTTCGCAAATTCCATTTCATTTTCCTGCCTTTAAAAATAACAAGTCTGACAGATAAGGCGAAGGGGCGGAAATCTTGCCAAAAGGGATCTCGCAGTCTGCGAGCAATCTTATACATTACAAGTGAGCCGTTCATACATGAAGCGCGTCGTTTTATTTTTGTAGCCGGTTAGGACAGTATGAACTGTTTGAAGTCGCTGCCAGAGAAACTATGGACAGATTTTGAAGTTACATTAATGGGAGAATACACGCGTATCCAAGTGACTGATTATTAAACTGCTCGACTGACTGACTGATCGATGGATGTTTTGGTTTACCTATTTGTTATCTATAAATCGCGAGTACTTTTTTTTTATTTATCTGATTAATGAATAGTTTTCCTTAACTCAAGGAAAGAATTGATTATTAATTTTGTACTACAAAAAAAAAGTAAATTCCGAGGAATCGCTGTCCTCAAGCACACATGTGCATGCGTACTACACGCACACACACACACACACACACACACACACACACACACACACACACACACACACACACACACGCACACATACACACACAAAAAAAAACACACACACACACGCGCGCGCGCCCGCGCGTGCGCATCAATACACGACAAACATAAACACAACTGGACACAAAAGAGCGTAGTACAATAATAATAAATAATAATGAATACTTATATAGCGCCTATTCTCGGCTAGAGACCAAGCTCTAAGCGCTTTACAATCAACACTCGTTTACACAACGGGCTGCCTACCTGGGTAGTGCCGACTGAAGAGCTGCCAGCTGGCGCTTCATTCAGTCGTTTCCCGTGTCATCCAGTCAATATCGTCCAATATCGATCACTCATTTTCCTTACTTCCTTCATTCTTTCCATTTCTCACGCAGGGTGCATGCTATGTGTAACGTGTCATCCATACCAACGGCCAAACTGGCCTACTCTTCCGAAAGTTGGTGATGGGATTTTACGTGTGTGCAAGATGTTATGCGTGCGTTCACACACGGAACCTCGGTTCATAGTCTCATTCGAAGGACTGTATGGGAAATGGAGTCAGAACCAATGTTAACTCCGAGGGAAAAATCCCCCTGTACCGAAACGCCCCGGCGGAGGTTCGAACCCGCAACCCCAGGATCACCAAGATTATGAGTCCGGCGCTCTACCAACGGAGCTATTTCGGCTCCCCAAGAAAGAAAACACATGCACACAACCATACGCGCGCGCGTGCCGGCTCAAACATACACACACACACACACGCGTGCGCACGCGCGCGCGCGCACTCACGCACGCAAGCACGCACTCACACACACACACACACACACGCTGGCACACACACACACACACACACACACACACACACACACACACACACACACAAATAAATAATACTTACCCACTGGGGTCGTTGTCAATCTGTTCCAACACAGGCGTCATCCGACACCAAACGGTATATTCACGTTGGCCCTGGTGTCCCAAACTTACCACTCTTGCTTGGAAGCACAGCACAGCCGCTTTCTCCGCTGAATAGAACTACCCATGCCAGTTTCACATCTTTATACACACGTGGGTCAATGTAGACAATGACTAACACCATCGTCGTCACAAGAAGAAACTTCTGTGAAGACTACTGACGATAAAACTTAGTCGTGTTGCGTGTCGAGCTGGTGGTGGATCTTCTCCGCCATGTTGGTCCCACACCGGTGTGCCGACACCCGGGGTGGATGCGCGGACTGATTGCGCATACAGCAGGCCGGACGGTCGAGGCACGTGCAGCACAGAGGACCTTTGACTTGCACGGAATTCCCAACGTCGCTCATAATTAAGCTGTGTTGACATAAGTCCCGATTCAAATGCATTGTCTCGTCGTTGATACACAATCACAAGTGTGTGTGTGTGTGTGTGTGTGTGTGTGTGTGTGTGTGTGTGTGTGTTTTGTGTGTGTGTGTGAAAGAGAGAGAGAGAGGAGAGAGAGAGAGAGAGAGAGAGCAGAGAGAAGAGAGAGAGAGAGAGAGAGAGAGCATGCTCATGCATCTGTGTGTGTGAGGAGAGAGAAGAGAGAGACAGAGCCAGAGGAGAGGATGTGGGGTGTTGCGTGCGTGCGTGCGTTGTGTGTGTGTGTGTGAGTGACAGAGGGGAAAAGAGAGTGTGTGCGTGAGCGCGCAGGTGTGTTTGTAAATACTAGAGGGAGGGGGAAAGAGACTAAGAGAGATAGAGAGAGAGCTTGTGTGTGTGTGTGTGTGTGTGTGTGTGTGTGTGTGTGTGTGTGTGTGTGTGTGGTGCACTCAATGCAGATATAGCATCTTTTACGCACACGCGCACCACGCACGCGCGCTTTACCGGTATATTTTTAAAGGGAGACAACATGTATGCACAGCTGGGCAGAACACACAACCTTACAGGATGAAAACTGTCAAACAAACTGGGTTCCATAAATTCAGAACGGTGCGTAAACTGAAGAATGTAAAACTATAGTTCTGTTTTTTTTTTCCTTAAGTAGGAAAATTCTATTACCACTAATAAAATACAGGCACCTTTTCAAAAGGACACAAAATCCAAATCAAGCTTTTGTTTTCAATATCCGTTGAGTCAGTATGTCATTTTAATGCCAAAGAATGTTTTCACGTCACATTTTTCAAATACATTTGCTTATATAATCGCTCATGATCATTTTTTTCCCGATCTAATCGCAAATTCTGTGTGTTACTCAAGTAAGCTGAACTTACGACGCATCAACTGCACGCAAGTATTTTGTCCATCACGAAATCTCCGCACCAGTTCGACTTAAAAAAAAAAAAAAATAAAATATATATATATTATATATAATATATATATATTATTATAAACAGTAGACTGACCCTCTTACTGTTGACATCCTTTTACCTCCCTTGTATCCTTAATGTCTCAGCGAAACTGAAGATTTTTCGCTGAATGTATTCAATACTGTTCAAATGGTGATTTTAGTTTTTCAGCAACGTTTTTTTTTTTTTTTTTTTAAAGGGATGTCTCCTTGTTTGTTCTGTGTGCTCTGTGCTGTCATTTCTGCTGGGCGAATGAGACTATAAACGAGGTTCCGTGTGTGAACGCAGCATATACATTGCATAATCGTCTGATCATTTTTTTTCCATCATATCGCAAATTCGGGCAAGAGTTACGCGCCATGCACGCGTTGTTTGATCACGTTAAACTCCGCACCAGCGCTTAAAAATAAAAAAAAAATAAAAAATCTAGTAACATATTAACGTACTGATCTGGTTGACACGTATCCTTGTATCTAATGCAAGCGCAACTGAGTTTTTCGACTAAGTATGCTAGCTTGTTAAATGGTTTATTTTAGTTTTAGAACGTTTTTTTTGTCTTAAAGCGAGAATAGTGCCTGTTTCTGGTTTTGCTTATTATTCGATTCGTGTGTTATACTTCGATTGGAGTTGTGGGCGTGTGTTTGCTTCATCATGGGAGCAAGAGTTCCCCTACCAAGTCGTTCTTTACTGTTCACTGTTCCCCGCCTTATTCAAGATTTCCTCTCCACCAATCCAACTGAGGTTATCTGGATTTGTTACAGTTCGTCCGTGCTTTGTGTTTTTTTTTTTTTTTTTTTTTTTTATTACATTAGTCAAGATCGAAAGGCCGTACTAGTCTTCATTAAATATCGATTTGCGTTTGTTCATTTCTTCAGTTGTTGTTGCTGTGTATATATGTCATGTACAGGGTATACAGGCAAGCTTGGAACATCCATTGTTAGGGGGTCGCCTTGTTTGTTCTGTGTGCTCTGTGTTGTCATTTCTGCTAGGCGATTCGGTGTCGTAAGCAGCATTCGTTTGGAGTTGTGGGCGTGCGTCTATTTCATCATGGGAGCAAAAGTTACCGTACTTGTTCGTTGTTTACTGTTTACTGTTCTCTGTCTCATTTAAGGTTTCTATTTTACTCGAAGTAAGCTGACTGTCAAGCGGGATTACGTCAAGCAAGCCAAGGATCTAGTGGCCCAGGACAACCAGTACTCTTTCAGCACAAAGTTTCCCAACACTGGAATATAAAGGAACTGCCAAATAAGTAGTGGATGATAGATTGTATGTAATTGAAGAAATTGAACATGATTGAAGACAACCGACATTAAAAAACAACAACAACAACAACAACAAAGACAGTCATAACCACAGAATCTGTGTTCGGCCTTTACTTCATGGACAGTCATGTGTCATACTTCTCTGTTCTAACCGAAGAAAGAGATATCTTTATAGTTATATTATGTCACGGCTCTTTGGTCGCTGGCATGCACATAAGCACGTGTGTCGCGCACATGCATGCGCGCGCGCGCGCGCGCGTGTGTGTGCGTGTGTGTTGTGTGTGTGTGTGTGTGTGTCGCGCGCGCGCGCACGCACACACACACACATATGGGGTTTGTAGATTGGCAGTACTACCATCATACTTTATGGGCTCTTTTCCTATTTGCTTTAGAGCGAAACAAAGGAGTCATCAGCTGATCCATTTTATTCCAAATATTGATAATATGTTAGTACATCTATGAAATCACACACACACACACACCCCGGCGCACCGAGGCACCGCACCACGCACGCACAGAGGACAGGAAGGAGAGGGAGACAGACAGACAGGAGAGAGAAAGACACAAAACACACACACACACACACACACACAACACACCCACCGCGCGCGCGCGCGCACGCCGGCACGCACGCACGCACGAACACACACACACATACAACAACAACAACAACAACTACAACTACTTCTACTACTACTACTACAACTACTACTAACTACTACTACTACTACTACTACTACTATCAGAAGAAACATGAACAAGGACGGCATCAGGGAAAGACTGGAGGATGAGAATGACGGATCGTGGCGGACAGAAAAAGGATGAAAGTTCCAGTCTGGTGCAG
>JAMYXO010003942.1:0-17500 GCA_033310375.1 Conus canariensis | reverse complement strand
ACAACATTCAAGATAAGGAAAACAGAGAACGAACAATCACGTGTCTCCTCAAATCGGGCACACAATGGACGCCAACTTGAGTGGATAAAATGACTGTTCGTTCTCTGTTTTCATTGTCTTGAATGCTGTTTTTTTCTTCCCTGAAAAAGCCGAAAAGGTCGAAACGGTCGTGTTTTGCTTTGGATTTTTGTCTTTCTTTCGTTTGGCGGCAAGTTTCTTTTTTTTTTTCTTTGTGATTTTATAGCAAAATTGTAGGTCTATGCACGCAGTGACTATCTTAACAAAATTAAAAACTGAAAAAAACCCCCTAACCTTGTAAAGGTCTCCCCCCAATGGGCAGAGCCAAAAACCCCCACGTGATGGTCGACCTCTAGGCGCCCCCCAAAAGATGAATGCCCCCAGGGCCCCCTTGTTTTAATAAGGTGCTCGAGTATTTATAGACTGCGCAATTAGATTGTTTTGAGAATTGTTTTTTGGTTTTTTCCCTGAAAGTTGATTGTCCCCCCCCGTTTTTTTTTTTTCATAATGGCCACCACGGTAAAAGGGCCAGGGGGTTTCCCAAAAGCAGGGGGATTTAAAATCAAAGGAAGGGGGAAACTTTTTTTTTTTTTTTTTTTTTTTTTTTTTTTTTTTTTTTTTTTTTTGGGGGGGGGGGGGGGGGGGGGGGGGGGGGGGGGGGGGGGGGGGAGGGGGGGGGGGGGGTTGCTATGTGGCGCAAAGATGGGGACCGAATAAAGGGGTTTTTCCCAAATTTGGGAAAATATGACGTAAACCCAAAAAAGGGGAAGGTCTGTTTCGAAGATTGTTTGTGTTTGTCATCGGGCACGCGCGCGCAAGCGCGCTCACACACACACACAGGGGCACCCCCGCACACACACAAAAACACCACCCCCAAAACACACACACACATCAAATTTTTGGTTTGCTCAAAACTGGATTGAATATAGTGATTCCGTGCCAAAGCCAAATCGGGCGTGGGGCCCCTCATAAAAACGCGGGGGGTTTTTCTAGGAGACGCGGGCCCCTTAAGGTATCCAAGAAACCCAGGGGAAAACGCAAGCGTGGGGCGGCGGGGGCCCTAGGGGAAAGCAGGGGGCCGGACGGGAAGGAGTTCGAGCTCGGATCTCCGCTAAGGGACTACAAAAGGAGAGGCCCTTTTGGTGTCAAGAGGGGTTGAGAATAAAGAGAAACGTTGACGTGATGAGTTTAATGGTGGGGGGCTCTGCCCGTCTGTCTTCTGTCTTTCCCCCTTTTTAATTGTTTATTTCTCTCTGTCTCTTTTCTGTCCTCTCTCTCTCTCTCTGTCTCTCTCTGTCTCTCTCTGTCTCTGTCTGGTCTGTCTGTCTGTTCTGTCTGTCTGTCTGTTTTTTTCCCCTCTCTCTCTCTCTCTCTTTTCCTCTCCTCTCTCTCTTTTCCCCTTTCTGTCTGTCGTCTGACTTTTGTCTTTTTTTTCACTTTCTTTCCCCTAAATTCCCCCTTTCTCTTTCTCTTTTCTTCTTTTTCTCTCTCTCCCCTCTCCTCTCTCTCATTTCCTCTCTTTTCTCTCTCTCTTTTCTCTCTCTCCATGAAATGTAGGGTTGTGTGTGAAAGCACGCCCCACGTTTTGTATGTATGTATATTATATTTTTTATTATAAAATATATATGTATGTGTTTTGTTTTGTGTGGGGTGTGTTTGTGTGGGGTGTGTGTGTGTGTGTGTGTTTCCCGCGCGCCGCCTCGTGTTGTTGTGTTGTGTTTTGGTGTGTGGTTGGTGTGTGTGTTTTGTTCGTGCCGGGGCGCGTGCTTTGTGCGGGGAAAGCGCCCGTGTCAAAGTGTGTGTATGTGTGTGGCGTGGGGTGCTTTGTGTGTGCGTGCTGGCGCGTGTGTACCTGCGTGCACCCTGTGTGGGGAATGCGAGCGCGTGGTGTGTGTTTTGTGTGTGTGTGTGTGTGTGTGGTGTGTGGTGTGTGTGTGTGTGTGTGTGTGGTGTGGGGCGCGCGCGCATTTTATGTGTGATGAAATGAAATTTAACTCTGCGTTTTGTCTGCTCTTGTCCATTTATTTTGTCTGCGTATACTGTGTATGCCTTTTTTCAGATCGCCATCTTCCAAAATTTTTTGTTTTTTGTTTTTTAGTTTTTTTTTAATCCACCCTCCAATGTTTTTCAAAAAATCGGGGATGAACCCGAACAAAAAAAACGGGACGTATATGCACCCCCTTTCATTCCCCCCCCGCCCCCTCCCCCCCCCCCCCCCCCCCCCTTGAAACCATAAAACCCCCCCCCCCACCCCCCCAAACCCCATACATTTCCCAAAATTCCTTCCCCTCCCCACAAAACCTTCCCCCCCCCTTTTCCATCCCTGTCTCCCCCACCTTCCCCTTTTCCCCTCCTCAAAAACACTGATATGTTCTTTGAGTTTTTGGAGAGGGGAGGGGAGGGAGAGAGAGAGGGGGAGAGAAAAGGGGGAGAGAGGGGGAAGGAGAGGGGACAGAGAAGGGGGAACAAAAAAACAGCAGGAACAACAGAAAAGAGGGAGAGAGGAAAGAGGAGAGAGAGACAGGACAGAGAAGAGGGGGAAAGAGAGGCAGACGGCCCGGACAGACAGAGCCAGAAAGAGGCCCAAAAGGGACAAAATGAAGACAGAAACTTTTTTTCTTTTGGATTAACGATTTTTACGGTAGAAAAGGGGGAAATTTTTTTGAAAAATTTACGGACAGAAAACCAAAAATTAGCGAGACAGAGAGAGGGGAAAAGGAGAGAGAGAAAGACAGACAGAGAGAGGAGAGGGGAAAAAGGGGGAGAGAGGAAGAGAGGGGGGAGAGAAAGAAGAAGACCGGACAGACAGCGGGAAAAGGACAGAAAAACTTTTTTTCATTTGTTTAACGTTTTTTTTCGGTAGAGAAAGGTTTTTTTTACGAAATTTACGGCCAGTGTTTCTTTTAAAAGGGTTTGAACTTTAAAGGGTCATTGTTTTTGGGTTTTTTGTTGTTGTTGTTGTTGGGGTTTTTTGGGTTTTTGTTGTTGTTTTTGGGGAGTTTGTGAGGGGGACTTGAAGGGGGTTTTGGCAGCCCTGAAGGGCCCCTTTTACGGTCGGTTTGGAAAAATAACCCAAAGGGGGCCCTTCATTTTTTTTTTAAAAGAGAGAGAGAGAGAAGGGGGGCACTTCTGAAAGAAATTTCCCCAATATTTCAGTTGCGGAGTTTTGTTCTGGCCCCAAAAAACTTCTTGGTCACTGCACATAAAGTTTGCGAGGGACCCCCATGTCTTTCACTTTATAGCAGGATTTTTTACCCTCGGGAAACCAACCCTCGAGCTCCTTCCAGGATGCTGGGGGGCCCGGACCTGGGCCCAAACGCCCCTCCGCCTCCCCCAACAAAAAACAGCAACACCCGCCCCAAACTTTCCCCCCAATTTTACTTTAGTCAGAAAATTTCTAAAAAATCTGCCAGGTGAGTGAGTGAGGGGGGACGGGCCATTTTGTGTGTGTGTGTGTGTGTGTGTTGTGTGTGTGTGTGTGGTGTGGGGGTGGGGTGTGTGAGGGTTGGGGTGTGTGTGTGTGTGTAGTGTGGTGTGTGTGTGTGTGTGTAGTGTGTGTGTTGTGTGTGTGTGTTTTGTGTATTGTGGGTTTTTGTGCGGTGTGTGTGTGTTTTGTGTGTGTGTGGGTGGGGTGTGGGTGTGTGTGTGAGTTTTTGTGTGTGTGTGTGTGGGTGTGTTGTGTGTTAGGGGGTGTATTATGTGGGTGGTGTGTTGGGGCAAAATATTTTATTTTCTTAAATCTTTATGGGAAAGGGGACAGACAAAAAAAAAGAATGTATTTCGTCCCGTTTTGGTAACAGAATGGACAGTTTTTGGATTTTATTTGTATACTTTGTTTAAACTTTAAAAATTCAAATACCATGTCGAAGTCTCACGAAAAATTTCAAAAAATTTTAGGAATTTTATATCGTTAAATATTTCTAGGCTGCCTTAAGGATTTGAAGGAACAATATGTTAAATTAATCGGGTCACTTTTAAGTATTTTTTTCATTCCAATTTTGTCAAATAACAAAATCATGCTTTGTTTAATTTCCCCACGTAAAAAAAAAATTTTGTAATTCACTCCACCATTTTAACCATTCAAAAAAAAAGCCATAAGTACCCAAAACAATGTTCTAGGGAAGAAACCCCAAATTTTTTGTACACCCCGATTTTTTGCTTTGAGAGAGAGAGGGGGAGAGAGAGAGAGAGGGGGGCGAGAGAGAGAGAGGGGAGAAGAGAAAGGGGGACAGAGACAGAGAGACAGAGCGGGGAAAACCCTTTGTATTTTAAATTTCGGTGAGGAGGAGGATATATTTTTATGTTTGGGGGTTTTCCCTTTCCTCCTTCACATCCTCTTCTCCTTCTCCTCCCCCCTTCCCCCTTTCCTCCTCCCCCTTCTCTTTTTTTCTTGTTCTCTCCCCCTTTTTTCCTTCTTTTTTTCTTCTTTTTTCCTTTTTAAAGATGGCGACACGGGACAACAGACAGCGGGACGGGGGCCTTAAATTGCTAAAGCAAACCTGGTTTTTAACATTTTTATCAGTGTAAATATGAAATCTAATTTTTTTTTGGGAAAACTTTTAGTTTTTTGCGTGTCTGCAGGTATGTTTTTGCTTCTGTGGACTGTTTTCCGATTTTTGTCATTAGGGTGTTTCTGCCCCAGTGTTTTGATGTTTTGATCGCTGCGGGAACTTCGGGGGACTCAGACTTTCGGGACCAACGTGTTTAAAAAACACTGCGGGAAAAGGAATATGCAAAGAAAGTGGTGTTACGTATGCACGTAAGGTGTTGTTTGTCAAAAATTCCATTTTGTTTTCATTTTATAAAATCAGTCAACAGGTTTTTATATATTTTAAATTTTGGTTTTTTTAAAACGCCGAAAAAAAAGCCCTATATTTTCCCCTCATCGGATGACGTACTTTCGATAGTTTGCTTTTTTGACGTAAAAACCACAGATTTAAACCCTTTTGCGTTTTTTTATTGGTTTTAGCGAGCAGTAAGTGTTTTTATTTTTTTCTTTTAAACTATGACTAAGTCATCAAAAAGGGGGGCATTGAAAAAAAAAAAAAAAGGGATCTTTGGGGGGGTACTTTAAAGAAAAAGGGAAAAGGGTCGACCCAAACCCCGGCAAGTCCTTTTACTTTGTAGAGGGGGTTTTGCCTGGGTCTGGGGCGGAGGACCTTCCCCTTCGCTCCCATGGCCGGCCCAAGACCCCCGGGGTTTCAATTTTTATCGGGGCAAGCCAGGAAAAAGGTGGGAAAAAAAACGATTTGAAATTTAAAAACTTGATGATGAAATCCACCCCTAAAAATTATTTGCCTTCCGGGTGAGGAGGCTTGCGCTCCCCAAAGGGGCCATTTTTTTAAAAAACTGAAAAAAAACTGAAAAAAAAACTGGTACAAATTCCAAATTAAAATTTTTTGATAGGGGGGAAAAAATTTTATGCAGTGGAAAAGGGGAAAAGAATTAAAAAAATCTGAAAGAGCTATTTGGGGGCCCCTCTACGATCAGCACGCGGGTCGAGACCCCCTCTATCAAGGCCTTTCAAATCTGGCCTCTCCCGCTCAGTTTCTTACAGATTTACACTCCCACACTCTGCCCTCCACGCCTTTATCCACACCTTGGGTTTCCCACCCCCCTTTGTCAACCCCCATTGTCCTCCATTCCATTGTCCTCCTTTCCCATTTGTCCTCCCCCTCAGTGTCCTCCTTTCCCCTTTGTCCCCCCAATCATTGCCCCCTTTTTTCCCCTTGTCCTCCAAAACCCCACTTTTCCTCCTTTCCCATCTTTGGGGCCGCCCCTTTAAACCCACACCATTTTCCTCCAACCATTGTCACCCACCCCAAATGACCACCCTTTTGTAAACCCCACCCACTGACCCCCACCTTGTCATTCACTTTTCCCAAGAAAAAAGCTTTCGCACCATTTCTACCCATTCCCCTCTGCCCTCCCCCAAAAAAAAAAATATCTCGCCCTGTGGGGGATTGCTCCCAGAGGTTCTAAGCCCTGTTCTTCCTTCCCTAGGAGGGAAAATTTTATTCTGGACTTAAAAATGCAAAACTTCATTTTTTGCAAAAAAAGATCCCCTGTCCTAAAAAGGAAAACTTTGTCAATTCTTTACAATGAAAAAAAAATCAATAAAAAACCTTTACGGGGACCAGTACAGTTTGAACTAAACCCCTTTGAAAACCCAGCGCACCCCCACATTTTTCAGTTTTCCACAAGAAAAACATTCCACCCCAAGAAAATGTGGGGGAGTTTTTCTATTCCTTTTTTTAAAATGTTTTTTGAAATTGAAAAAAAGGGTTTTGAAGAAATGCTTCTCCCAGTAAATCCCTTTTCCCAAAATCGGGGAAGAACAGAAAAAAAATTAAAACCCGGGATATGTGATAGGCCCTTTAGTCCCTTGGATCACCTGAAAAAGCCTTCAATACTAAAAACGATCACCTTCTGACATTTTTTTAACCCTTTTTCCAGTCCGGGGACAAGGCAAAAAAGCTCTGATTGGGGACTAAATGATCGATACAAAAACCCCCGGGACTAATGAAAACTACGGGTTTAACTTTCTAAATTTAAAAATTTTGTGTACCTGGGAGGGAAAATTTTCGGGATTTTTTGCACTGGCTTGATATTTAAAAAGAAAACAAAAAATTTTCCCCATGAAAACCCATTCTTGGGTTTTAAAAGTTGTCCGTCAGGGGCCGTTACGGGAAGATACATGGGCACTCTTCGCCCAGTGTTGGGACGTGTTTTCCCCTAAAGATGTATAAAAATGGTTCCATAGTTTTTGCGGTCGAGGGTTTCCAAAACCTCAACAACACAATTTTTTCCCTTTTTTCTAAAAAAATCTGTTGCTGTGTGCAAAACGCGTAAAACCTTTTCCCTTTTGATCATTTCCCATCATTCGGGACCCCCCCAAAAACGGACCCCTTATCAGGGACCTATTCATTTAAAAAAAACCCGGAATGCAAATTGGTTCTGGCCCTCAAAAAAAGCTGTATAAAAAAACATTCATTAGAGAGCTCTCGTTCTCAAAGCACAGCAACTCGGAAAAGTCATAAAGTTTCGGGAAATCACAGAAATGTTCAAAATTCAGTTCAAACAATTCTTTCACCTTTCCAGTCAAAAAAATAGAGCGTATCGCCCACTCAAACTCTGTCATTTCCCAAATTCCTTTTCCATCATCGTCTTCCCAAAAACCGGGGTCTTACAGTGAAATCCCATCAACTTTACCCTGTCAGGGACCCCCCCACTAAACCCCGCTCCCCCTGACCCATCCTGCATCCCCCAATTCACCATGTTACTATGCTTTTTGCCCCCCCCTCCTGACTATCATGCATCCCCCCCTTTCATTCTAAACTTCTTTGAAATCCCCCCCTCATCCTAAAAATCCCCTCCCACCCTCCGATCGTCTTTAACTACCCTGCAGCCGCCCCCTCCCCAAAATCCCCTACACCCAAACCGGGACTCCCGTTGCACCCTTTCCCCCGCCCCGTAAACTCCCCTTTGCAGGCGCCCCCTCCCCCGTAATTTACCGTGCAGCAGCCGCTCCCCGAAAACTACCCGAAGGCGCGTTCACCGTAACCCCCGGCAGGCCCCGCTCCCGAAAATTACCCTGCGGCGCCGTAAACCGTCGAAACCCTGCAGGCGCCCTAAAACCGAAAATCCCCTGCAGGGGGGCCCCTCACCATAAACTCCCCGCGGGGCGCCCCCTCACGTAACTACCTTCCCGGGGGCCCCGCTCACTGGGGCTTTTCCTGCAGGCGCCGCTCACTGTGATAGGGTTTGCAGGCACGCCACGGGTGACCCCATGCAGGCGCCCCTCCCCAAATGACTACCGTGCAGGCGCCCCTGCCTGATTACCGTCCAGCTGCCGCTCCCCAGGGAAAAACCCTGTAGCCGCCGTTTCACCGTGTTTTTCCCAAACGACGCCCCCTCACCGTGGGGGCGGCGCTACAAATCTACCCCGCGGTCATAAAAACAAAAAGAAACGACAGTCACAATTTGACCAAGTAAATATTTCTGGTTAAAGTTTTGGTCCCAAAAAAAAAATTTGCCTTTTCCCCCGGGGACATCCAACCCCCTTTTTCCCAGCCGGGCCTCTCTGTTACTCGCAGACTGTTTTCCCCCCTTGGGATGCCCCCCCCCCAAATTTTAATTTCTTTTTTAGTGGGGGGTTTGGGATTGAAAGCTTTTCCCACCCCTTAGCAATCATCGGACTTCCCTGCATTTTGGAGTGTCTATTGTAGCCATTGAAATTTGGCCCAATTTCACTTATTTGGAACTTAATTTATTTGAACTGATTATTTCCGTACCCTCTCTATTTCACGTGGTAACTTGTATTTCTCCGG
Organism: Conus canariensis; assembly: GCA_033310375.1. Classification (NCBI taxonomy): domain Eukaryota; kingdom Metazoa; phylum Mollusca; class Gastropoda; order Neogastropoda; family Conidae; genus Conus; species Conus canariensis. The sequence goes on along the minus strand of JAMYXO010003942.1, from coordinate 9,152 downwards.
GTTAGCGTGTTTTCCCCCCCTTTTCATAATGTCAACCAATGTGAATGTTTCAGACTGGCCCGTCAATGCGGTCTGCGCATAGGTCACTAAAAATTTTTGTCAAACTCATAAACCCAAAAAAGTTGATGTATCAAAAAAAATTTTATTCATAAAAAATCATAAACCTTTCCCTGTCTTTGGGGTTTTTTGAGGCCTGGGGCAAAAAGCCCCGTTTGTGACAATTCTATTTTTCCCTTTCCCGGATACTCAAAAGTCCCGGAAAAAATCCCGAAAATTTTTCTTTGGGAAAAAGGTATTGCTGGGTTTTTTCCCAAAAAAAATGTCCCATACAAAAATTTGGGAAAGATCTTTTTCACAAAATATTGAAATAAAAAGTGGCTTGAAATTCAGTCAAAAAAAAAGGGCATTAGCGTCAATTTTTGTTTGGATTTGTATACAGCATCCTAAAAAATAAGGCCAGTGGTTTTAAAGAAATTTTTTTGAGTTTTAAAGGGGGCCAAAAGTTGGGTTTTGAAAACAGGGAAAAAACTATTATTGGGGGATTTCAATATGATCTTTTCAGTCTTTTTCTCAATTTGGCCAACATTGCTAATTTTATTAATCTTTTATCAGTGCTTTCTTTACCGATAGAGTTTTTTTTTTAAATTTTAATACCCTTATAGGGCCAAAATATATTTGTCGGAAAAATTGCGGGACTTACGGGAAAAGTGTACCCCGCCCACTGGTGCAAGTGACCAAAAATGCTGTTTGCGTAATTTCCCGGAACAAAAAAAGGTTTTTTTTAAAATTCCAAAAGCAAGTCAAATTTTGGTTTAAACACATTTGGTTCATTCAAAAAATTCAACTTACTCGCTTTTCCCAAACTGATCTCATTTCCCCGCCTTTTGCAAAAAACTATTGCTACACCGATCCGATGATGCCCATGCCTTTTGGGCGAGAACCTTTCTGAATATTGTCGACAAAAACATCCCATTTTATCCAGAGGGAGTCAAATCAATATCCTTTCCTGTTTTTGGGGACCCCAGGAATTTTTGAATGCCCCTGGACGGGGGGGACAATTTAAAAAAGTGTAGGCTCTGACAAAGAGTATAAGAGAAAAAGCAAAAATTGTGAAGTAAAATTTTATTAGAAAAATCTAAAAATTTATTCTTTCAGAAAGTTTGGGCCAAAATAAAAAAAAAGGAAAACCTCTTTTGGAAAGCTATTAATTAAAATTACCGGAAACCCTGTTTTATCAAGACAGGAATGTTTCATTCCAGTAGGGAAAAATTAAAAGATATTTTTCCAATATTGGTAACAAGCTAAAAAAAAAATTTTTTTGGGAAATAAAAACTAGGGATTTTTTTTACACTGCGAAAATTTTCAGAAATTTTGGATGCAAAAAATTGCACGCAAAATTTTTATCCCCCCCAATATTGTTAATTTAAGTGTTTTTTTTTATATCTTTAACTTTGAAAAATAAAAGTTCACACAGCCCTTTTAGGAAACAGTCCCAAAATAATTTAAAAAAATCTGTTTCCAATATTTTAGGATTCTCTTTTCAAAACCTTTTTTAATCTATGTTTATTCCCAAACATTTTTCTTTCCCGAAGCATTTAAAAATGCAAAAATTATCCCTCTGCCCCAAAAAAAAGGGGTTTTGATGATCCAAATAAAATACAGACCCAAATTTTGCTGCTATCGGGCCGGGCTCAAAGCCATTAGAACGTTTATTCCATCACCTTTATCATCTTTTATGAGAAACATTAAAAATGTTGTATATCAATCAGTCAGGAATTTTGGAAAAATACATTTTATTTTGAAACGGCTTTGTGTCGGATCACAAATTTGTGGCTAAAAAATATCAAAAATCAGGAAAGCGTTGGTTTTTGTTTTTATTGATTTTTAAAAAAGGGGTTTTTTATTTAATTAATCACAATTTTAAATGCTAAAAAAACTTAATGTTTTACCCGGGGTCGACAACAATACGGAATTTTATTTTTTAATCTTATTTGTCGAAACCCCTTTCGCAATCTGTTTTTTCACGAGGTGTTATTTTTCTAAAAGGCTGTTGCCAAGAGGGCCCTGCCACGGGGTCAATCTTAGGTCCCCTGTTGTTCTCCCCCCTACATTTAAAAGATTCCCTTTATCAATTCAAAATTTCAGGTTTTGATTTTTTTCGTGATGATACATCTTTACAATTTCTCTAGTCATAGCATGATGAAATTAATTTTTTCATTTAAATGCAAGCATGGGAAAACAGTGGAAGGCTGGTGGGATTCAAAGGGAAATGCTTTTTTCCCTCATAAAAAAAGAAATCATGTTAAAATGTGCACGTCAAAAAAGCAAAGTCATAAAAGAAGCAAAAATTTAAAAAAAAATGTTTCAAAAATAAAAAAATAAAACATGTTACAAAGCACAAATTATTAGGCATCGTCATCGATGGAAAAAACTTTCCTGGCAAGATCAGGGTCCATAACCTAATCAAACAAGTCTCGTGTTGTGGGGTTCCAGCCCGTCACAGATAAAAAAATTTCTCAACGAACATTTACGAAAAAAGTTTTATTTTGGGTTTTGGGTTTAGGCTCGATTAGATACTGCTTATTTTTGGGGTTTAAAGGGGCGCCTTTTACGTTAAAACCCCTTTTTTTCATTACAAAAAAAGAGAATTAAGATGATCAGCTGTCAGAAACAAAACCATCCTTCATGCGTGATGTATTTAGGTACAATAGAATAAATGCCCCCTTCACTCATGTATAACTTTTAACAAATCTGTTCTTATGCACAAAAAAGTTCATGACGCATGCCCAGATTATTTTTTAAAAAACCAAAAGTACATTTAATCACCATTTTTGATTCGCTCAGATTCATTATTCCTAAAGCTAAATTTTGTTTATTCAAAACAAGTTTCTCCTTCTGTGGGGTGTTTTTGAATGGAAAAACTTCCCGGGAAAAACACAGGGGAAAATTTCCCAATTATCAAACTTTCAAAAAAAAGGAAGGGAAAATTACTTTTTTTTTTTTACTCATGAATGAACCCATGCGTTTGACATTTGCCCGACTATACATACTTACCCGGGGACCAAAAAAAAAAAAAAAAAAAAAAAAATGGGACTGCTGATAAACGATGCAGTTGATTGAGGTGTGTGTGTGTGTGTTTTGTGTGTGTGTGTGTGTGTGTGGTTTTGGGGTGTGTGGGGGGGGGGGGGGGAGGACAGAGAGAGAGAGAGGGGAGGAGGAGGAGAGACGCTGGGAACGAAGGAGAAGAGGGGAGAGGGGAGGAGAGAGAGAAAGGGTTTTTTAAACATGAAACGTTTTATTGGTGTTATTTTGTAATTCGATGTTTTTTCCTTTCTTTTTTAAATTTTAGTTGTTGTTTGGGGAGGGGTTGAAAAAAAGGGCCTTTTAATTTAGCCTTTAAATTTTCAAACCCCTTAAAAATTTTATTCATTCATTTTTATTCATTCATTCCATTCTTTTTCTTCTTTTTCTTTTTTTTTTTTTCTTTTCTTCTTTTCTTCTTCTTCTTTTTTTCTTTTTTCTCCTTCCCCCCTTCTTTCCCCGTTTCCCCGTCGTCGTCGTCGTCGTCGTCGTCATCATCCCCCCTCCTCCTCCCCCCTTTCCCCCTCCTCCTCCTTTTCTTCTTCTTTTTCTTTTCTTTTCTGACAAAAAACTTGAGCTTTCCGGAATTGACGAAAATGTGGGATTGTTTTCAAAAACGTGTTGGGCGAAATCGTACTCGAGTGTCTATTCCGTTGTTTGGTTTTTTTCTGTAAGAGTGATTTTCCCCGTGGGGGACCACGGGGTCATACTGTGTTCCCCTTTGTTTTCTTTGTATATTTTAAAGAAACCCGGGCCCTTTTTCCTTTTAACATGCAGTATGTGCTGATGATACATCAATGCGTATGTAGTACAATATTGACGAAATGAAACATTATCTAAATATCAGCATTTAAAACCGTTGAAAAGCTGGTGGGTGGGTTTAATTTATTTTTGAAAGTTTTTTTTTCCCCCCCAAAAAAAACCCGGTAAATTGGGAAACCATGTTTAATTTGTGCTGGTCAGAAAAGACAAAAACATTTCGAGAAACAACATGAAAAGAAAAAGAAAAAAATTTCTGTTATCAAAGCAAGTGGTTAAGCATAAATTGTAGGGTGATCAATGATCAAAAAAAAACTGTGGGCAGGGGAAAAAAATTCGTTGCCTTATGGGAAAAATGTTTCTTCCCAAAGTTTTTTCCAGTTGTCACAGATTAAAAACTTTCTCGGGTGCCCCTTCAAAAAACGGGTGTTTTTTCTGTGCTTTTATTTAGGGTGTCTTGGCTAATGCTCTGAATTTGGGAAATTGTGTTCTTCTACTTTTTAAACCACTTTGTTCCCTACCCGAAACGTGCCATTTAAACTGATAAATGGCCCTCAAAAATTTCGGGGAAAAATTTAGCAAATTTCATGTTTAAAAAGCATGAAAACCCGCCCCTTCGGGTTTTTATTTAGATTCAAAACTTTTAAATTTTTACGCATTAAAAATTTTCTATAATGCTTGGGCCCCGATCTTAAGTCAATGTTTTGTTTTTCCCGCACCAAAATCAGTCTGCCCGAGTAATTTCTAAAACCCAACTTTTATTAATTGAAGATTTTGGGTTTTTCTTTTTAAGGGCCCGTTTAAAAAATGAAACAAATTTTTCCTGTATTTTTTCGTCCGTTTTTGTCACTGTTAGATTTCAAGACTTAAAAAAAAAAACACTGCTCCTTTAAATGCCAAATGACCCCGAGCAACGCAAAAAAAAAAAAAAAAGAAAAAAAAAAAGACTACCAATAAAAAATCTCAAAAAAATTCGGTGCCATTAAAAAAAAAAAAGTGTGAAAAGTGATCAGTGACCCAAAGGTGTTTTTTTAGAAAGTATGGTTCTAGAAATCGTATAATGTACTAATATATTCGCGCACTTTAAATTTTTCATTTTCATACGGGTTGAGAGAAAGTAGGCCCCCTACGTTACAGTTTCCTATGTTTTGCATTTATTGATTATGTTTTTTGTTTTGAAGGCGTGTGCGCAAGCGCCCCTTTTGTGTGGTGTGTGTGTGGTGTGTGGGGTGTGTTTTGTGTGTGGGGTGTGTTTTGGGTGTGTTTTGTGAAAATGCGTGTGGGGTTTTTTGGGTGTGTTGTGTCTGTGCGCATGCGGGATCCCTTTAGCACGTCTTGTGTGTGTGTGTTGTGTGTGTGTGGGTTTTGGGGGTGTGGGTGTGTGTGTGTGTTGTGTGTGTCTGTTTCGTGCCCGCGGGTTTCCCTTTTGTCTGTCTTTTTTGTTGCTGTGGTTTTTGTTCTGTGTGAGTGAACGCGCGCGCACAACGGGCGCAAAATATGCCCTTTTTTTGGGGTGCATGGTTCGTGCGTTCGTGCATGCGTTTTCTCTTTTCTCTCTCTCTCTCTCTCCCCCTCTCTCCCGGTTGATTGCTCTCTCTTGTCTCTGGGCGTCTGTCTTTTTCGTCTGTTTTGTCTTTTTTCTTCTCTCTCTCTCTCCTCTCTCTCTTTTCTCTCTTTTTCTCCCCTCTCTTTCTTAAACTTCTATCTATCTATCTGAGAATAGTTTTTTGTTAGTTTGGTTGTCAAAAATTTTTATTTAATTTATCATTGTTTTTATATTGTAGCGTTAATTTTTTTTTTTTTTTTTAAACCCCTTCATTGGGTTTTTTTATTAGTGGCAGAATTGTAAAAGGGGCCCTTTTAAAGTTTTCAATTTTTTAAAATCATTTAAAATTCAATCAACCCAAACATCATTCAATCAATCCCTTTTCTTTTTTTTCTTCTTCCCTTTTTCTTCTTCTTCTCCTTTACGTGGGCTTTTGCCCCGTCTTTTACTATGTATTTTTTAGGGGTAAAAACCCAAAAAAATTGTGCCGTGCCAAAAAGAAAATCCTGGGGAAACATCAACGGGGTGGGCCCAAAGGGTCTGGGGTATGCATAAGTAGAAAATCACGTAGGCATCTCTACTGGGAAACCCGGGATTTTTTCCAGAGAGCAGTAAGACAAACTTTGGGGAATTTCCCGGCCGTGGGCTTTGGAAATTGTACTGTTCACCCGTCAGCGGGAAAAAGCAAGAGTGAGGGCCCGCGGGGGTGCCGTGGCAGTTGGGTTTTACGGTTGGGGGTTTTTTTTTTTTTTTTTTTTTTAACCAGTGGGGCTCTGCAGCATGAATAGGGGCTGGGGGCCCCCCTTTGGGGAAAGCTTTTTTTGGAGGGGTTTGTCGTGTCATATCCCGTGGCCATTACAACAAATTGGGATCCGCCAGGGGGCAATTATGTCTCTTGTATAATTTGGGAAAGCCCGGTGCGTGCCTGCTCTCTATGTGAACACAGCGCAGGCTTCCAAGGGGGGGTGCGGATTGCTCCCGCTGGGGTTTGGTTTTTAGGGCAGTTGGGAAAAAAAAAAAGGAAAAAAATAGTTGAGGACAGTACTTCTCTGGGGGCCTACCCGCACCCTTGGGTGTTTTTTTTTTTTCTTCCGGATAGAGCTCAACGAAACTACCTCTTTTCTGTCGCCCCTTTTATGCTATGATCGCTTTTATTAAAACCAGTTTCTGTCACAGAAAAATGTTACGTTTTAAAGGCCCCCCAAAGGGTGATTTGTTTTAAAAAGTATTTAGTCTTTAATCAAAATATTGGGAGAGATTTACAAGCACGAAAAAACATTGGCGAAAAAAACAAACCCCTTTTACGTCACTTCCCCCCCCCTTTTAAATCCCCCATTCTCAAGGGTAGTGCAAAGTCAACCCGCAAACAACCGTGTTTGAAACAAAAATGAAGCTTCAGCATTGTTTTTTAAACCTTTTTTTCCTTAAATTTTTCATTTTTATTTTAATTTCAAAAAGTATAATGGTTATAGTTTTCCCGCCCCAATATCACATTAATGTAAAAAAAAAGTAAAAACATTTGACAGGTTTTTGGTGAATTTTTAAAAATACCCCAAAAACTGAAAAATTTCACTAGATGATCGGGAAAGGGGGGAGAAGAGGGGGAGAGAGTATATTTGAAGGGAAAAAAATGGGGGAGGTAGGGGAGGGGGGGGAATAGGGTACCGGGTTTCCCCTGAGGGAGTGGAGGGGGGGGGGGGGGGGGGGCTTAAAAAATGGGAGATCTCTTTTTCCCAAGTTTCATGAGATTACCCCAATCATATTTTTTCACATATGTGTGCGATGGGTGTGCGCAGGGGGGGCATGCTACCAAACCCACAGATCCACACACACACACACACCACACCACACAAACACAACACACCACACGCACACACCCATACGGGGCACGAGTACGCACACGCAATAATAAAAACATATTTCACACACACATGCATTCGGGGCATCCAAACCCCTGGCACACCACACACAAACCCCCAAAACACCCACACCACCACACACACACACACCAACACACCACACGTTCCACTCACCATTTCCACATGCAATTTATTTAAAAATGGCGCAGCCCAAATTTTTGGAGGTACCCAAAGGGCTGACAGGCGTTGGGCTAAGCTGTAGGTCAGACAAACTGTAAAAATCGTTGTAGCCCTTTAGAAACCCTTTTCAAATTTTCTCTTTTTTGTCTTTTATTCTTGAATTTTTTCAGCTTTAAAATTTTGCAGCGGTGTGGTGGTTTTCAAAAACTTAGCGGAGGGGGTGTAGTGTATGTGTGTGTTTTTCCCTCGAGACGACGAAGACCATTAGTCCCTTGGGGTCCCGGGGGGAGGGGGGTAGATGGTGGGCAGGTGATCTGGCCCGGAAAAGGTCTATCACGTTTTGGACAGGGGGGGGGGTGGCAAAAGTGGAGATTTGTTGAACGGGGCCTTGGGGTTTGGGGTATATGGACTAGTTGCACGCAGTGACACCTCCGTGATGAAACTGGGAAAATGAAATGACCGCCGTTACACATGAAAAAACCTGAGACAGGGATTTGGGGGGGGGGGAGGTGCGGTTTTGGGGGCAGGGGGGGGGGTGGGGGTTTGGGATTTGGGGCCCTTTGTTTGGAGCGAAGAAAGACCCATGGATCTTGTTTTTTAAAAAAGAGATGGGGCCCCCTAGTTAAATTGGGTTTTTGCGTTTTCTCCCTGGAGTTTGATGAACTCCCTCTCTCGTGAGGTCGGGGGTTCTTTTTTTTTTTTTTTTCGTTTTCTTTGGGCAACCCCCCAGTGTCCATCCCAAAAAGTTTAAGGGGTATTGATTCCGTTTGGGAAGGGGGAAAGGGGAGAAGGAGAGGGGAAAAGGGCCCCCCCCTTTTATAGCTGGGGTCCTTGGGAGACACAGGGGGCCCCTTTACAGGTCCTTTCCCCCATCGGCAAACAGTTGGGATTTAGCTTTTAAAACCCTTTTAACCAAGAAACACAGTCAAAGGAAAAAATACAGGGGGAAGTACTGTCCTTTAATGCCCAATAACCAGTGGGAGCAAATTCCCCGGGACCCCTTGGGGAAACCTGCAAACCTTGGGGTGTTCCCCAAAGGGTACAGGACGCAAAAAAAACCTATTAAAACGTAAGGGGTAATTGGCCCCCCCCCTGGAAAGCCTTTTTAAAAAAGACTAAGGATTGACACGACGAACCCCCACGGGAACCTTCCCAAATTTTTTGGCCCGCAAATTCAACCCCCCCCAAAAAAAAAAAAAAAATTTTAAAAAAATTAAAACCTTTATACCCCCTACCTTCCCCCAAAAAAAAAAATCCCAACCCCAAACCCCCAACCCAACCCAAAACACCCCTTTTCCAAAAACAAAAACAAACCCCCCAAAAAACCCCTCCCCACCCCCCCAAACACAAAAAAAAAAATTTTAAAATTAATTTAAAAAAATTTCTTTTAAAATAATTTTAAAAAAAATTTTAAAAAACCAAAAAAACAACCAAAAAACCCCAAACCAAACACCCCCCCCCCACCCCCTTTTCCCCCCAAACCCCAAAACCCCAAACCCAACCCAAAAAACCAACAACCCCCCAACCCCCAAACCACCCCCAAACCCCCCCCACAAAAAAAACCCCACCCAAAACCCCCCCCAAAACCCCCCCCCCCCCCACAACCCCCCAAACCCCAAAAACCCCCCCAAAAACCCCCCAAAAAACCCCCAACCCCAACCAACCCCCCCACCACCCAAAAAACCCCCCAAACACCCCCCCCCAAACCAAAAAATTAAAACCAAAAA
>JAMYXO010003941.1:12500-18670 GCA_033310375.1 Conus canariensis | reverse complement strand
TGACCAGTACAACGCCAGTGTACTGATGAAATGTCCATGAACGAACTAAAACCTGTCAATGATTCACTTCCCTGGATCCATCATTAAAAATGAGGAAATACAACCCAAAAATTTCCTAAAGGTAAAAAAGGAACTTTAAACACTTTTAAGTTTAAACCTGTAGGGAAAGACAAAAACATCGCCATAAAACGATTAACAGGTTTTTTTTCTCGAAAAATTTTATCTTCCCTGCATGAAGCCCATGGGCACCAAAAGCGGAACGGAAAGCCAGGGAAAATGGGGTTTGCCTCTCAACATTTAGCTTTGATAAATGACTACATCACCAAAAATTAATACCCCCGGTAAAAAGCCCATCAAGCAATGAAAAGACCCCAGTAGACAAGTACTTTTTGCGTGCCAAGCGACAAGTTTCAGGGCCGTGAAAAAATTTTGGGGGGAAAAAAAGGAAAAGGAGATGGAAGTAGGACAGAAAAAAAAGTACAAGTGACGCATTGCAGAAGGGGACAGGAAAAACTTTTCACAGGCCAAGCGGGTACACAACTGACAAAAAATGGTGGAATTGGAAAACTGTTCTTTGGGGGGGATGTCCCTCCCACCCCCAATTCTGCCCCCCCCCCCCCCCCTCTCTTCTGTCTGCCGTCTGTCTCGTATGTCTGTCTCTGTCTCTGTCTGTCTGTCTCCCTCACACACACATGCACACTTTCACACGTACCAGCACGTACAACACACACCACACCACACACACACACACCCAACACACACACAGTACACATACGCACGCCGCACGCACGCACACACATCACACACACACCACACACACACACACCGTACCCCCCCCCCCCCACACACACACTACACAACAGGCGCGCGCACACACACACACACACACCACACACCACACCCAAAAACCCACACACACAACACAACAACCCACACACACCCACACCCACCCACACACACACACCACACAAAAACCCCCCAAAAAAACACAAAAAACCCACCACGGGGTTTCCTTTTGGGAAAAAAAAGGGGGGGGGGGGGGGGTTTAAAAGAAGGGAGTTTTGGGGGAAAAGACACTTTTTTCCTTTTTTTTTTCCGGGTTTTTTGGTTTTTTGTCCCCAAACCCTTTGAAGTGGTTCTGTCATTCGCTGATACTTTTTTGATTTCCGGAGAGAGGAAAAAGAAAAATTTTTTTTTTTTGGGGGGGTGGGGGTAAAGGGAAAAGGAGAGGAGGTGGGAAAAGGAAAGGCACCTCCCTTTTCTCTCTTCTTCATTTCTCTTCTTCTTTTTGTCTCCTGTCTTTTTTGTCCGCATACAACTGTTTTTTCCGTCGCCTCCCTTTTCCCAAACTTTCTGTCTTCAGAACATTATCTTTACTGTCTTTTTCTGTCTGTCTCTCAGTGCCTGTCTCTAACTCGTGTTCTGTCAGTATCTGTTACTGTCTTTTCTGTCTGTCTCTCAGTGCCTGTCTCTAACTTCGTTTCTGTCAGTATCTGTTACTGTCTTTTTCTGTCTGTCTCTCAGTGCCTGTCTCTAACTTCGTTTCTGTCATATCTGTTACTGTCTTTTTCTGTCTGTCTCTCAGTGCCTGTCTCTAACTTCGTTTCTGTCAGTATCTGTACTGTCTTTTTCTGTCTGTCTCTCAGTGCCTGTCTCTAACTTCGTTTCGTCAGTATCTGTTACTGTCTTTTCTGTCTGTCTCTCAGTGCCTGTCTCTAACTTCGTTTCTGTCATATCTGTTACTGTCTTTTTCTGTCTGTCTCTCAGTGCCTGTCTCTAACTTCTTTTTCTGTCAGTATCTGTTACTGTCTTTTTCTGTCTGTCTCTCAGTGCCTGTCTCTAACTTCGTTTCTGTCAGTATCTGTTACTGTCTTTTTCTGTCTGCTCTCATGCCTGTCTCTAACTCGTTTCTGTCAGTATCTGTTACTGTCTTTTTCTGTCGTCTCTCAGTGCCTGTCTCTAACTTCGTTTCTGTCAGTATCTGTTACTGTCTTTTTCTGTCTGTCTCTCATGCCTGTCTCTAACTTCGTTTCTGTCAGTATCTGTTACTGTCTTTTTCTGTCTGTCTCTCAGTGCCTGTCTCTAACTTCGTTTCTGTCATATCTGTTACTGTCTTTTCTGCTGTCTCTCAGTGCCTGTCTCTAACTTCGTTTCTGTCATACTTTACTGTCTTTTTCTTCTGTCCCAGTGCCTGTCTCTAACTTCGTTTTCTGTCAGTATCTTTCTTCTTTTTCTGTCTGTCTCTCAGTGCCTGTCTCTAACTTCGTTTCTGTCAGTATCTGTTACTGTCTTTTTCTGTCTGCCCTCTCAGTGCCTGTCTCTAACTTCGTTTCTGTCATAATCTGTTACTGTCTTTTTCTGTCTGTCTCTCAGTGCCTGTCTCTAACTTCGTTTCTGTCAGTATCTTTTTACTGTCTTTTTCTGTCTGTCTCTCAGTCCCTGTCTCTAACTTCGTTTTCTGTCAGTATCTGTTACGTCTTTCTGTTTCCTGTCTGTCTCTCATGCCTGTCTCTAACTTCGTTTCGTCAGTATCTTTTTACTGTCTTTTTCTGTCTGTCTCTCAGTGCCTGTCTCTAACTTCGTTTCTGTCATATCTGTTACTGTCTTTTCTGTCTGTCTCTCAGTGCCTGTCTCTAACTTCGTTTCTGTCAGTATCTGTTACTGTCTTTTCTGTCTGTCTCTCAGTGCCTGTCTCTAACTTCGTTTCTGTCAGTATCTGTTACTGTCTTTTTCTGTCTGTCTCTCAGTGCCTGTCTCTAACTTCGTTTCTGTCAGTATCGTTCTGTCTTTCTGTCTGTCTCTCATGCCTTCTCAACTTCTTCTGTCAGTACTGTTACTGCTTTTTCGTCGTCTCTCAGTGCCTGTCTCTAACTTCGTTTCTGTCAGTATCTGTTACTGTCTTTTTCTGTCTGTCTCTCAGTGCCTGTCTCTAACTTCGTTTCTGTCAGTATCTGTTACTGTCTTTTTCTGTCTGTCTCTCATGCCTGTCTCTAACTTCGTTTCTGTCAGTATCTGTTTCTGTCTTTTCTCGTCTGTCTCGTCATGCCTGTCCTCTAACTTCGTTTCTGTCAGTATCTGTTACTGTCTTTTTCTGTCTGTCTCTCAGTGCCTGTCTCTAACTTCGTTTCTGTCAGTATCTGTTTCTGTCTTTTTTCTGTCAGTCTCTCAGTGCCTGTCTCTAACTTCGTTTCTGTCAGTATCTGTTACTGTCTTTTTCTGTCTGTCTCTCAGTGCCTGTCTCTTCTGTCGTCTCTCAGTGCCGTCTCTAACTTCGTTTGCATATCTTTACTGTCTTTTTGTTGTCTCTCATCCTGTCTTAATTCGTTTCTGTCATATGTTATGTCTTTTTCTTCTGTCTTCAGTCCTGTCTCTAACTCGTTTCTGTCATCTGTTCTGTCTTTTCTGTTGTCTCTCATGCTTCTTAACTTCGTTTCTGTCATATCTGTTTGTTTTTTTTCTTCTCTCAGCTCTCTAACTTTTCTGTCATATCTTACGTCTTTTTCTGTTCTCTCAGCTGTCTTACTCGTTTCTGTCGTATCTTTCGTCTTTTTTGTCTGCTCTCAGTCTGTCTTAACTTGTTTTGTCGTATCTGTTCGTCTTTTTGCTTCTCTCGGCCGTCTTAACTTGTTCTGTCATACTGTACTGCTTTTTCTGCTGCCCGTGCGTCTTAATTCGTTTCTGTCAGTTTTAGTCTTTTTCTTCTGCTCTCATGCCTTCCTAACTTCGTTTCTGTCAGTACGTTTGTCTTTTTCTGTCTGTCTCTCATGCCTGTCTAACTTCGTTCTGCATATTGTTCTGTCTTTTTGTCTGTCTCCATGCTGTCTCTACTTGTTTCTGTCAGTTTTCGTTACTTCTTTTCTGTTTGCTCTTGCCTGTCTCTAACTCGTTTCTGTCGTACTGTTACTGTTTTTTTTCTGCTCTCATCGCTCTAACTTCGTTTCTGTCTTTTTCTGGCTGTCTTCTGCCTGTCCTAACTTCGTTTCTGTCATATCTGTTACTGTCTTTTTCTTCGTCTCTCATGCCTGTCTCTAATTGTTTCTGTTTCTGTTACTGTCTTTTTGTCGTCCTCAGCTTCCTAACTTTTCGTTTGTTTTTTTTTTTATGTTTAATTTTTCTGTCTTTTCTGTCTGTCTCTCAGGCCTGTCTCAACTTCGTTCTGTCGTATGTTCTGTTTTTTCTGTCTGCTCCGTGCGTCTCTACTTTTTTGTCGTACTTTACTGTTTTCTGTCTGTCTTCAGTGCCTGTCTCTAACTTGTTGTCATATTGTTACTGTCTTTTCTGTTCTCCGTGCTGCTCTAACTTCTTTCTGGTACGTTACTGTCTTTTTTGCTGTTCCAGTGCTGTCTTAACTTCGTTTTGTCGTATCGTTCTGTCTTTTTCTGTCTGTCCTGCCTGTCTCTAACTTCGTTTGCGTATTGTTATGTCTTTTTCTGTCGTCTCTCGTGCGTCCTAATTCGTTCTGTCATACTGTTACTGTCTTTTCTGTCGCTAGCTGTCTCAACTTCTTTTGTCATATCTGTTTGTCTTTTTTTCGTCTCAGTGCCTTCTCTAACTCGTTCGTCATATCTTTCTGTCTTTTTTGTCTGTCTCCAGCGTCTAACTTCGTTTCTGTCGTACTGTTCGTCTTTTTCTTCGCTCTCAGTGCCTGTCCTAACTTCGTTTCTGTCATACTGTTACTGTTTTTTCTGTCTGTCCTCAGTGCCTGTCTCTAACTTCGTTTCTGTCAGTATCTGTTCTGTCTTTTTCTGTCTTCTTCAGTGCCTGTCTCTAACTTCGTTCTGTCATATCTGTTATGTTTTTCTGTCTGTCTCTCAGTGCTGTCTCTAACTTCGTTTCTGTCAGTATCTGTTACTGCTTTTTTGTCTGTCTCTCAGTGCGTCTCTAACTTCGTTCGTCAGTATTGTTACTGTTTTGTTTTCTGTCTGTACTCGTCATGGTCCTGTCTCTAACTTCGTTTCTGTCAGTATCTTTACTGTCTTTTCTGTCTGTCTCTCAGTGCCTGTCTCTAACTTCGTTTCGCAGTATGTTCGTCTTTTTCGTCTGTCTCTAGTGCTGTCTCTAATTCGTTCTGTCAGTATCTGTTACTGTCTTTTCTGTCTGTTTCGTGCCTGTCTTAACTTGTTTCTGTCAGTATCTGTATGTCTTTTCTGTCTGTCTTCAGTGCTGTCTCTAACTCGTTCTGTCAGTATTTTTCTGTCTTTTCTGTCTGTCTCTCAGTGCTGTCTCATTGTTTTGTCAGTACTGTTACTGCTTTTTGTCGTCTCCGTGTTCTCATTCGTTTTGTATACTGTTAGTCTTTTGTCTGTCTTCAGTGCTGTCTAATCGTTTTGTCGTATTGTTATGTCTTTTTTGTCGTTTAGTGCCTGTTTAACTTGTTTTGTCGTTCGACTGTTTTTTGTTGTCTTCAGTGCCTGTTTAAACTTCGTTTTGTCAGTATCTGTTACTGCTTTTCTGTCTGTCTCTCAGTGCCTGTCTCTAACTTGTTTCTGTCAGTATCTGTTCGTCTTTTTCCTGTCTGTCTTCAGTGCCTGTCTCTACTTGTTTCTGTCAGTATCTTTTCTGTCTTTTCTGTTGTCTCTCGTGCTGTCTCTAATTCGTTTCTGTCAGTATCTGTTCTGTCTTTTCTGTCTGTCTCTCAGTGCCTGTCTTAACTTCGTTTCTTTTTTTTTTTTTTTTTTTTTTTTTTTTTTTTTTTTTGTCTGTCTCTAGTGCTGCTTATTCGTTTCTGTCGTCTTTACTGTTTCTTCTCCGTCTCTCTGTCTTACTTCGTTTCTGTCGTCTTTTTCTGTCTTTTTCTGTTTTGTCTCTATTCGTTCTCAGTTCGTTTCTGTCTTTCTGTCTGTTCTCTCAGTCTGTCCTACTCGTTGTCTGTCGTTTTGTTCTGTCTTTTCTGTCTGTCTCTGTCTTTTCTTTTCTGTTTTCGTCTGTCTTTTTCTTTCGTCTTGTGCCTGTCTTTGTTGTTTCGTTTCTTATGTCTTTTTCTGTCTGTCTTTTGTGTCTCGCTGTCTCTAACTTCGTTTTGGTCAGTATCTGTTGTCTTTTTTGTCTGTCTCTCAGTGCCTGTCTCTAACTTCGTTTCTGTCAGTATTGTCTTTTTTTTTGTCTCTCTGTCCCTTTCTAACTTCGTTTCTTCTTTACTGTCTTTTTCTGTCTGTCTCTCAGTCCGTCTC
>JAMYXO010003940.1:0-18670 GCA_033310375.1 Conus canariensis | reverse complement strand
CCCCTTTATTTTGACATTTATTTAAAAACATTTTTCCCCAGTTTACTTGATAATCAGATAGTACTCACTTACAGCCGATATTCTAACCAAACTGTAGTTTGTAAAAATGTCCCCCAAAAAACCCTTGTCATACAGGCTCAACTCTGTTACTTTTTTTCATAAAAAAAGCATTGTGTAAACTGCAATCTGTACACTTTCCACTGCAGACTGGTACACAAATCCACTGCAGACTGTACCACAATCCCACTGTAGTCTGTACCCAATCCACTGCCCGTCTGTACAGCGTTTAACTGACAGTATCTTCACTTTTCCCAACGTTATGGATTTCTCGTAAATGTAATTATCTAAGTACTATATCTAATAAATCTCTCAAGTAACTATGAAATTGTGATCCCAAGTCATTTTTTCAAAAGCTGATATTGCATTACAACTGCATCCTGTAAACCATTTACATGAAACCGAAATTGTCCCACACTGAATTCTCAAACAATTCCCCATGAACCTGAAATTGTGCACACTCTCTGATTCAGGGGGACCAGACGAAAACAAAATTAGTAGGACCACAGGTACAGAGCTTTTGAAGGCAAACACTCCACATGTTTTTCCTTTACATTTTCAACCACTAGCAAAAACATTTTGCAACAGACTTGTGGGAAGGTTGTCACGTCGATTACAGACCAACCTTGCATAGCAAATGACTAAGGGTGCTTCCTCATTATTGAACCAACCTTGCATAGCAAATGACTAAATGGGGTGCCTTCCTCATTCAAGATGTTGCACAGTCATTTTCTTCTCTCTTTGTTTGGCCAGAGGGGACTCCAGTACCTTCGCAAATCCCCAAACCATCTCAATTCACCCCTACACATCTAAGACCAAAATATCCCATGTCTTCCGCCTCGTCAGCGATTGAAGGACCATGATCGTGTGATGTCCCGTGAAGTCAAGCAGGTTGGGAGCTGTCATGGCTTGGCTCCGCCACAGGTGGGAAATTGGGAAATCCAAAGTAACTGCGGCCACTGCGTCCCGTCCCTCCGCTGTGTCCTCCTGCAGCCAGCTGACCGTCACCTGGTGGGTAAATCGCCTTTCCTGGATTTCGTACACCAGCTGGAAACAAAGCACCGCTGAGATCTGCATCCTTTGTTGTAGTCAATTGCAGTCAGAACACACATGATTATCCCCACAAACACAAAATTTTAGTGTGAACTTCATTCTAACTTTTGCACATCTCCTGCACTTGTTTCGTGTTTAAAAAATAGATATGTTGATGAATATTCGAAACTATTTGTTTTAAAAAATTTGCATTTTTACTGTGATTCCTGCCTTTGTAATTGACAGGGGCCTGTCGGTTTAAAATCGTGAAAGATCTGCCAGTCAGTTTCAGTTTCAGTTTCATTAAGGAGCAGTGACTGTTTTGCGACAAGTCCATATTCGCTCCCAACCCTATCCGCTAATTTTTTAAGACAACACTGTGCATGATTTAAAGCTGTGGATAAACAAATTAATGACTACGATGAGGGGGAATTAAGAAGAGGGTCTCGTGGCTACGACTTTGCAGATGTCTGACCTACACATTATAGCCCATCGCAGCCAAATGAGGCCTTGAGTACCCACCTAACATTGGTTGTCCCCAATGTGAAAAGCCCCAAACCTTGCATTTGTTGTGTATTGACTTGAAAGATGAACACAACTTTTCCCTTCCCACAGGTTTTTTTTTTCTCTGCTTCTTTGACAACATGTCAGCCATGTTCTGTATGACTGTGCAAAACACCCAAAGAAGAAAACAGTCACGCTTGAATCTGTGGGTAAAAGCTTATTCTATCTTCATTTCAAAATCTTTGTTAAAAAAAAAAACCAAAGCGTACACTTTAAACGTGTGTACGTTTCCTTGATTGCTTTTAACAATAGGCGTTGCAGGCTGCTGACAGCACACTGCCTACAGCTTTACCCTCACTTGGCTGTGGATGAGGGAAACATGGCCTGAATGGAATGTCAGGAGCTAAAGGACTGCTGCGTGCTGCTCTTCACTTTGTCTACCTGTCAGGTGGGGACAGCTGGTCGAGGCAGGGGCAAATTGGGCCACACCTAAGCGGCCATCTCAGGGTTGGGACATGGCCAACCCAAACCGAAAAGGTGAAAAACGAAGAAACGCCGTAGCAGAGCATAAGCCGAAGCCGTCAGAACTGGTTTGGGCATGCATGGATTGAAATTCAGGTTGGACTGTCCCACGCATGAATCAAGATTAAAGACTATCCGACCACGGACCCTCGTTTATGCTCTATGTGCCCCAGTGAACACTGCAGCCCACTGCAACTGACATTCCCTCAGGACACTTGATTTGGACCATCTTTAATTTTCCTTAAAAGTCTAAATCCGAAAAGTGACTTTATTTGTTTGTACATTGAAATAGAGCTAACTTTCCATCTTCTTAAATGTTTTTAAAAGTCAAAAAAAAAGCATTTTGTTGTTTTTGATTGAGTCGAAAAATGACTTTACTTCCAACATGTGATTCAGTGCTTGGAGATGCCCCAACGGGTTGGTTGCTACCCTCTTCAAATTAAACCAATGAAAATCGACTGTTAGCAGCTTGCTAAATGGTATGGTATGCGTAGGAAGACTGTATCTGTATGCTGAACACCACTGGTTAAAAATCTTCCGTAAATTCGGTCATACTTATTTTTAGAAGCCCCGTCGCTATCATTCTCGCGGATGCTTCCCGGTGTCCGATCGCTTGCCGGGAGCATTTTCGCCCCACGTCCCCGAGTGGTAAGTCGGGCGC
Source organism: Conus canariensis (assembly GCA_033310375.1). Classification (NCBI taxonomy): domain Eukaryota; kingdom Metazoa; phylum Mollusca; class Gastropoda; order Neogastropoda; family Conidae; genus Conus; species Conus canariensis. Next base: position 15,894 of record JAMYXO010003940.1, on the reverse strand, counting down.
CGGGGATCTTTCTCGCGGCTGTTCCCGAAAAAGTTAAATTATCTTTTGATAATCGTAACGATCTCAAAGACTGTCCACTCACTTCAGCGTACTTCAGCTACTCCGAGTGCCACGGCAGTGAAGGTATTCCATTGTTTATTGACAGGTTCAAGAGATAACATTTTTTTTTAAAAAAACCCGGAGATGGCTGAACAAGGAAAATTGTTCCTGCGGGAAAAGTTGCTCTCTGGTGCACTACACAATCAAGCAGGGTTGAATAGGGAGGAATTCTAAGTGCATGATGAAGAAGATTAAACATGCTGAAACTTTTTTCAGCTGCGTTGTTTTTACCGAGATCGCTGAAAAAAGGTGAATGGATCCCATATTTTTGGTGGGAAATTTGCACTGTGATGTACCAAAACAATGAAGAGCGTTAATCGGGGGGAAAAATTCTAAGTGCATTGAGGGTGAATACCACATGGGGGAAACTTTAATTCAGCTACACAAGCAAACATAACTGGTCACCTGCATCAGAAAAAAATGGCGGGACGTTTGGGGGGAAACCTCTGGAGGACCCGGCAGCAAGCTTCTCCTTTTCATGACAGTTAGGAATGGACAGGTAAACCAAAAATGTACTGTAGTGTTAGAAACAGGACTCTACGTGGCAGGGCAAAAATTGTACTTTGGGGATGCTAGGGATATTTCACGGGGTAGGTTTTCCCAAAAGGGACTAGGAAATTTGGGGTACTTCAATAGAGTTTTTAAATTCTTTAAATTGTCCTTCTCTCTCCTTCTCTCTTTTCTCTTTTTGTGACTTTTCTTGTCTTTGTTCCAGCAAGACCACTTTTCACTTCCATAACATTTTTCCTCGTCTTCATAAGTTAGCGTGTGAATGAAGGTCTCCCTCGAAAGCAGAATATGCTGAACGGGGCTGCGCGATATGACTTTGTCGTCCTTTTTTTAATTTGGGAGGGATATCAGACTGTGGTGAAATTTCTAACCTGACAATTTAATGTCCGTCCATTCTCCGTTAACGATTCCTATGTCACAGTGCGGTAGGTTAAGATAATGTTGTTTTTTGCCCGCCGACCGCAAGGGCCATTCAGGACGATCCTATGTCACATGCGGTTTTAGGAGACCCAATGTCGCACGGACCCAAAAAGGGGCAAGAAATTTGGGGGAAAAAACCGGAAGCAAAAGGGCAAGTGAAAAATGTTTCTTCCCGTCGGTTTTTTTTTTCCGACCGACCCCTCCCGGTGTTACATACAATGGCGACAGAAGTGAAACCCAAAAAATGGAGTCTCCTGTACTGGGGCAAAAGTGTCATTTTTTCACACCAACCCGCTTTTTTTTCCTGTACCTTTGCCTGCACCGAAAAAATGGCTGTCCCCCCCCCGGAGGGGGAAAAAAAGCACATCGACATTGGCACTTGGCGACACAACGGGGGTCATTTGGGGCAACCTTCCCAACTTAGACTGCCTTCGACACTGATGTTGACAAGCTGTGTGTTTTTTGAAGATGATGTTTGATAACCCTGCTTTGGGAGTTTTGGGGTTGTATGATTGGGTTTCAAAATAACTCTACCCAACTAGAAATTTAAAAAAACATTTTTTTTTTCGCAGCAAAATCTGGCGAAACCCAGACAGTAGAATGATTCTGCAGAAAAACCACAGTGGTTCCAAACACAGCAGACCCCCCCATGCAGAAAACATTACTTTCCAGACGTAGTGATGTACGGGGAAATAAGGGGGGCAAGGGAAAAACGAACGATCGCCTTGGGGAAACTGAAGGGGAAACGGTGGGTCAGCACGGACAAAAGCAGCAAAGAGGTGGAGAACCGAAAAATTTCCTGAAATCCCGTCTTGGGGGACTATTCCCTTTTTTGTAAACGTTTTGAAAAACACGGGAAATTCCCCATTGACAGTTTGCATGTGTTCCATTGTGTTTACGGTCTATACGATTTCCCTGACCCCTGGAACCCCCAATCGCGAATAGGTTTATTTTTTAATGTATTGGTGATATTTTTTTTCTTTTTTTTTGTGTGGTGTGTTTTTTTTTTACAATTTCCCCCCATTTTCCCAACCTTGAAAAAAGGGGGCTTTGTAAAGCTTACCACAATTTTAAAAAAATATTAAATTGATTAATTAATTTTCATTCGTTTTTCCATTTTCATTTATTTTTATTCTTTTTTCCCCCCCACCCCCCCCCCCCCCAACCCCCCCCCCCCCCCCACCAACACCCACACCCCAAAACACACACAAAAAGCGCGCGCTCCACAAAATGGCACACACAGACTCCACACAAAAAACCCCACAGGCAAAAAACACAGACCACAGACACACACCCCAACACACAAACACAAAAAAACCCCCAACCACAAACACACACACAACAAAACCCCACCACAAAAAACAACAAAAAAAAACCCCACACCCACCCACACACACCACCACACCACACTCCACCACACACCCCACACACACACGTACGGCCTTTCCCCTTTTCCCTGGGTTGTCCCTTTTGGGACCCCCAATCAGATGAACGGCCGGTCCCTCGGGGGTCCATTTCTCTCACAGCGGCCCAGACCCTTCCAGAACCTGCCCACAACAACCCCCCCCTATTTCCCCTGGTTGAACTTTGGCAAAGATAAAAATAAAACACCAACCAGGGGGGGTTTGGTGTGTTTTGTTGGGTGTGGTGTTTTTGGGGTGTGGTGTGGGTTTGGGTTTTGTGTTTTGTGTGTTTTGTGTGTGTGTGTCGTGTGTGTGTTGTTATTTTGGGGGGTAAAAAGGCCTGAGAATTCAGTGAAACATGTAGTGTAACTGGAAAATATCACAAATATAAAAGGATCAAAATTTCATTTAATATGGTGTGGGGGGGGAGGTGGGGGTATTTCATCAAAGATCGAAGTGTGTGTGGGGGGTGTGTGTTTTGTGTGTGTGTGTGTGTGTGTGTGGGGGTGGTGGTGTGTGTGGGGTTGTGTGGTGTGTGTGTGTGTGTGTGGGGGTGTGTGTGTGTGGCGCGTGCATGGGGGTGTGGGGTTGTGTGTGGGTTTTGTGTGGTGTGTGTGTGTTTTGTTTTGCGTTTGTTGTGTGGGGTTTTGGTGGGGGGTTGGGTGGTGTGTGGGGGTGGGGTGTGGGGTGTGTGTGTGTGTTTTTGTGTGTGGTGTTTGTTTTTTTGAGGGTGGGGGGTTTTTGCATGTGGGGTGTTTGGTGTGTGGGTGTGTGGGGCGTGAATGTGTTTTGTTTTGTGTGTGGGGTGTGTTTGGGGGTGTGGTGGCGTCCCTGTGTGTGTGTGGGGTTTTGGGGTTGTGGTGTGTGTGTGTGTGGGCGTGCATGTGTGTTTTTGGGGGGGGTGTGTTTGTGTGTGTGTGGGGGTGTGGGGTGTTGTGTGTGTGTGGGGGGTTTTGTGTGTGTGGGGGGTGTTTTGTGTGTGTGGTGCGGGGTGCATGTGTGGGTGTGTGTGGGGTTTTGTGTGTTGTGGGCGGGATGGTTTGGTGTGTGTGTTTGTGTTGTGGGGGGCCCCGGGGCGGGGATGTTTGGGGGGGGGGGGGTGGGGGGTGTGTGTGGGGGGGGTGTGTGTGGGGGGTTTTGGGTGTTGTTGTGTTTTTTTCCTGTCAAAAGACTGAAATTTCAGTGCGTGTAGTGTTACTGGGAAAGTTTAAAAGTTTGCCCCATGGACGGAAACGAAAAGTGAGACATTTGGGACCCCGGCTTTTTTCTTTGTTTTGGGCCCAAGGCACCACAGGGGGTTTCATCTCAGGGTTAAACCCCAAAAAAAAAAGACATAGATAGTAAAACAGTAAAACAGCCAGGGGGCGGCCGGGGAAAATGGGGGGGGGGAAAATGATTATAGGGGGAAAGGGATGGGGGGGGGGACGGAAAAACCCCGACAGGTCAATAGCACGTGCATTATAATTACCCTAAAAATTAGGGATAACGGGGTCTTAGGGTAACCCTCGGCCAACAATAATTTTTTTTTTGTGAAAGGGTTTTTTCAGCAAGGAAGGTTTAAATTTCCCCTCGGCCCCCGGTTCCCCTGGCGGTTTTTGGGGATTAACAAAAGAAGGTGCCCGAGGCCAAAAAGGGGGTTCAACCCCGTAAAAAGGGCCGCCCGGGTTTTTAAAGGGTAAATTCCCCCCCAAAACGTTTGGTAGAAAAACCCCTGCAAAAAAAACACAACTGGGGTTTAGGGGGAAACCCCGGGCCAACGGGGTTTCCCCGGAAAAGGGGGACGGCACCAACTGGGGTTTGGGTAACCCTCGGGAAAAATTTTTAAACCCCAAACCCAAAAATTTTTGGGCCGGGGGCAACGGAGGGTTAAAGGGGCCCTGGGCCCAAAAACGGAGTTTCCCAAACGGGAAAATAGGCCCCGGGGGGGTTCAAAAACCCCCTGCAGGCCAAAAGGTGGGGTCCCCCCGGCAAAGGGGGCCATGAAGGGGCCCTGAAGGAACCCCACCAAACGGGGAAAAAACCCCCCAAAAGAGGTTTGGCCAACGGGAAAATGAAGGTCCTCGCTGTGGATGGCCAACCCCCAAAAAATGATTGGACCAACTGGGGGCAAGAAAGTGTTTGGGGATAAAAAACCCTGGGGAAACCGGAAAAGATGTAATTGGCCGGCAAACCCAAAAAAAAATGGAGGCCCCAAAACATGTTAAAAACCCCAAAAGAGGATTGACCAAGGGGGGGTTAAAGGGGAAAAGTGGGAAGCCACCTCAAAAGGGTATTGGCCACAACTGGAGAAGATGGAAAGCCCCCCGCCCTAAAGGTATGTAAGCCCACAGAAGAGGCCCCAACTAGGGGCCCTTGTTTGTTGTGAGTAGTGGTTTCTAATTTTTTTTTTTTTTTTTTTTTGTATTCAAAGCAAAGTTTTGTGGTCAAAAATTTTACTTCATTTCGTCAGTTTTGTGATTTTTCCTGCATCATCTCAACCATCCCTCTTTTTGTACGTCTGGGAGCAAAGAGTTTGTGCAAAAGCCGTTTGGGAAAAATTCATATAAGATGTAATAAAGTTATTTATAAAGCGCCTATTCTCTAAAAAATTCGGGCTCTAAGCGAAAGGATACGATAAGATGTGCAAGCTAAAAACAAGCAGGGGAAATTACTTTACAAAAAGCAATATCAAGGAAAAAATGGTACAAAAAAACCCCTTAATGTAAAAAAACTGTTTTACGCAAGCCTACCACAAGCACCCCCATCCACACGCGGGGGCGGCGACACACCACCCCCCACACACACACACACACCACCCCCCACAGCACCGCCGCACGCACGCCCACCACCCCACCCACCACCCCAACACCACCCAACACACCCCAACCCACACACACACACACCCCCACCACAACAAAATTTTTTCGTGGTGGGGAATGGCATCACAGCGATGTGGGGGTTTTGCTCTGTACGGGGGGGCAGACTAACCTGACACATAACAGAGCGGACTTGGCTTGCGCCCCGGCACTGTAGTTTTTCCCCGCTGGCCCGGCAGTGCCTAAAATGGCAGAACAACCCCGGGGGCAACAGTAGACGCTGGATGGCGAACAAACCAAAAAACAGCGTCAGACACTGCAATGGCCCCGAAAAACCAAATGAAAACAGGACCCAGCTGCAAGGCAGAACACCAGAGACAACAGTCGCCTAATGGCAGAACAACCAGGGACAGCAGTCAGGGGCAGCTGTAAGGCAGAACAACAGAGACAAAAAAGCCAGGGTGCAATGGCAGGAACAACCAGGGGGGCAGTCAGACAACTGGGAATGCAAAAACCAAAACCAGAGGAACAAAAAAAACCCCCGGACAACATCCGCAATGGGTTTCCCAAAAATACAAATGTTTCAAAACCAAACTGGTTTTTTAAATGTTGGGGGGTTTTTACCTTTTTTTGTTTCCTTGACTGTTTTTTCCTTTTGGGTTTTGGGGGGTGTTTTTTTGTTTTTGTTGGTGGTTTTGGGGTTGTTTGGGTTTGTTTGTTGGTGCGGGGGGCTTTTTTGGTGGTGTGTGTTGTGTGTGTTGTGGGGTTTTGTGTGTGTGTTGTGTGGTTTAGGTTTTGTGTGTGTTGTGGGTGGTGGTGTGTGGTGTTTGTGGTGTGTGTGTGTGTGTTGGGGGTTTTAAAAGGGGGAGTGATTAGTGGGTGTGTGTGATAGGTGGGGGTGTCTTTTTTGAATCTCTGGGGGGTTTTTTCTTTAATTTTCTGTTCTAAAAAAAGTGACATTGCGTGCAAAGGCCCAAGAATCCAAGGGCGTTTTTTGTGTTGGGTGTGGTTTGGTTTTGGGTTGGTGTGTTGGTTGTGTGTTGTGGGTGTGGGGGGAGTGGCGTGGCGCGCCGGCGGGGCGTGGGCGTGCGTGCGTGTGGGTTGTGTGTGTGTTTTTGTGGTGTGTGTGTGTGTGTGTGTGTAACGGATTTTTCTCCATCTGCGCTTTGCATTTAATTGGGGGTGTGGTCCTCTGCTGTTTTGCGCGGCGGCGGGGGGGTTTGTTGGGGTGTGTTTTTGGTGTGTGGTTTTGGGGTGTGTGTGTGTGGGGTGTGCCCTTTGGGTTTGTTTTTGGTGTGTGTTGTTGTTTGGTGTGTGTGTGGTTGTTTCTCTCTTGGAGTTGTTATAGTATGTTTGTGTGTAGGCATGTAGTGCGGTTTTTTTTTCGGTATTAATAACAAAACTTAAGAGCAATGTTGAAATTTTGCAGGTGTCAAAAACAGAAAGAACCGTTCTAAAAAGATTCCCCTCTTCCTCTTCCTCCCCCTCTCCCCCCCCCCCCAATAACCGTTTTCTCCCTCCCCTCCTCTTTTCCCCCTCCCCTTCCGTTCCCCCCCCCTTCCTCCCCCCTTCCTTCCCCCCCTCTCCCCCCAAAAACCGCTCCTCCCTCCCCTCCCTCTCCCCTTTAATTCCGTTTCCCTCTCTCTCCCTCCTCCCCCTTCTTCTCTTTCCCGCCTTCCCTCTCCCCCCACCCCCTCCTTCCTTTCTCTCCCCCCCCCCCCCCCCAAAACCCCCCAACAAAATATTCGTTTTCTCTCTTCTCTTCCCTCTCTCTTTCTCTCTCCCCTCCCTCTCCACCCACCCCCCCCCCCCAAATTTTTGTTCTTCTCCTTTCCTCTTTTTTTTCTCTCTTCTTCCTCCCTTTTCTTCTCTCCTTCTTTCCTTTCTCTCTCCTCTCTTTTCCCCCTTCTTCTCCTCCCTCAAAACCCCCCCCACTAAAATTTGTTCGTTCTTCTCTTCTCTCTTCTCTTTTCTCTCCTCTCTTCCCCCTCTTCCTCTCTCTCTCTCTCTTCTCTTTTTTTTTGGGGGAAACCAAAAGGTTTCCCCAGTTTCTAAATGACCATAAAAACGGGTGATTTTTTAAACCTAATGAGAATCTGTTTCCCTTTTAGATGAAGAGAAAAAGAGAAAAATGGGTCCCCTAGGGGGGATGAAAAATAACTATGTAGTTTGGACATGTAGACGAACCCAATGGCGTGGAAAAATCAGCCCAGTTTGACTTGTCGGTAAGTCGCTGGTCAGGGGGTGGGATAAAGTCTCGGGTCAGTGGGTAGGCAGTTTTGAAGTTTTGCTGGTCAGGAGGTGGGGAGATAAAGGGTTGCTGGGTCATGGGGGTGGCGATGAAGTCGGGGCTGGTCAGTGGGGAGGGGGTTTAAGTTGCTGGTCAGTGGGAGGAAATAAATTTGCTGGTTTCAGTGAGGTGGGAGATGAATTTTCTGCTGGCCCGTGAGGTGGCAGATGAAGTCTGGGGGGTCAGGGGGTAGGCAGTGAAGTCTGGGTCAGGAGGTAGGAGATGAAGTCTGCTGTCCAGTGAGGTAGGCGATGAAGTTGCTGGCAGTGAGGTAGGCAGTGAAGTTTGCTGGTCGTGAGTAGGGAGGGAAGTCTCTGGTCGTGGGTAGGCGTGAAGCTGCTGGTCAGTGGGGGGTAGGCAGAGGGGAAGTCTGTGGCAGTGGGTAGGCAGATGAAGTCTGTTTGGTCAGTGGGGTAGGCAGAAAAAGTTGCGGTCAGTGAGGTAGGAGTGAAGTTGGGGTTGGGTCATGGCTGCTGGCAGGAGGGGGAGGAAAGTCTGTGGTCAGTAGGGGAAAAGGGGTTTCTGGTAGGAGGGATAAGTCTGGGGGAGTGAGGTAGGCAGATGAAGTCTGTGGCTTTAGGTAGGCGTTGAAGTCTGTGGTCTTTGAGGTAGGAGATGAAGTCTGTGGTCGTGGGGGTGGGCGGGATAAAAGGGTTGTGGTCATGGGTAGGCAGATGAAGTCGGGTGGCAGTGGGGTGGGCGATGAAGTCTGGGGGTCATGAGGTAGGAAAGGAATTTGCGGTTGGAGGAGGAAATGAAGTTGCGGGCGGGGATTTACAGTGGTCTGCTGGTGTGGGGGAAGGGAATCTGTGGTCATGGGGGTAGGAAAAAGAAAGTTGCGGTCATAGGTAGGAAATGAAGGGGTCTGCTTCAGTTACAAAAGTTTGGGGTCGTGAGGGGGGAAATAAGTTTGGATGGGGTTGGAATAAAAACCTTTTTTCCCCATTAAGAAATTTGTTGATGAAAAAGGGTGATTTTTTAGATTTTTTACAGATGTGCACTCTCCCAGGTCATGGGCAAAAATGATCGGGCAAAATTTCAATTAGGGGCACCTACGCAGTGCATAGGCACAGAGAGGGGGAGTGTTTTCTTGCTGAAAAAATAACAAAAGATGAAGGTGAGCCAATACTTTCCTTTATTTGGCCAAAATGTAGGAACAAAAGATTTTGTAAATTTTAAAAAAAATGCAGATGGTCCCTTTAAATTGGTACGGGTTTATAGAAAATGCACACAGCTTTCATTTCGGACGTCAGTGCTCCTCTCCAAAAACCCTGGCGGCCCCCTTTCAATGGTTGTTTCGCAGAAACAAGGAGGATTGCCAAGAAGTTTCATTCCCCCGCCTGTTTTTTGGAAGAACGGGGGTTTTTCCTTTGTCTCGGCTAGCATAGCGTTTTTGTTTGTCAAGAGGTAGTCAAGAAAATCACCATCAAAAAAACACTGAAACATGTTTGTGGGGGAGGTTTTGTTCAAGGAAGCGTGGAGGGAACATTTGGCCCCTGGCGCTGGGTAGGCAGTCTGTTTGAGGTAAACCCCGTCGTCTCCAGTCTCTATTCACCCCGATTCAGACGAACCGATTTCTGACAATCGTTTTCAGCTTTAGCTGACGTTGGAGCACCTGGTGTGGTTGTGTGAGCTGCAGGGGGGGTGGTGCCCGGGGGGGTTGGGCTGGTGGTTCTTCCTGTTTAAACGGTCTTGCAAAAGGCTACTTTCTGGAGCTACATGTTTATGGTTGAACTTTAGGCGGTCATCAAAAGAGGCTTCAACAAAGTTCTTGACAGCTTTCACCTCCTGGACAGGGGGCGGGGCACCCTCTGCATAGCAAGAAGCTGTTGCCGACCAAATTTTGAAAGGTCCCTCTCTTCATCCCATGTCTTCTTACGGCTGCTCCCTTGCCTGGAGGGGTTATTAGTTTTCCCCGTGATCATGTTTCATCTTTTTCAAAGGGGTGGTAATACTTCATGCACTGTGTACCTCCTACGCATCCTGAAAAAAAAATCAAATGCGTGATCACTTGGGATTGCAAAAAAAAAAGTTTTTTTTTTTTTAAAATCTATCTTTCTTTTATGTCTCCAAGGGGACATGGGGGTTTTTATTAAAAATCCCCCCCCCCCCCTGCCTCTCTTTCCCTCTTCCTTCCCACCTAGAACAAAAATGGAACAAGGGGAGCCAAAAATCAAAAGGGGGAGACCGAAAGAGGGACAGCACTGTGACCCAAAAAAGCAACACTTTTTTTTAAAGTACCCCTAAAAAACCGTGGCGTTTGCCCACGCACTGCCAGGAGTGCAAAGGGGTTGTGTAACTTGGCGTTGCCCCTCGTACCCCCCCCGCATCGGGGGAGGGGGTGCAATTTATATGAAAAAAGTTTAAGGAAAAATTTCAATTTTTTTAAACAAAAGCTATCATTATCACTACTTCTCAAAAATTTTACATTTTTTATAAATAAACATCATTTGGAGGGGTTTAAAAAAATTTTAGCAATTATTTTTTCTAGGTTTTTTAGGATGAAATTGATGCACCATCTTTTTTAATAAGCAAAGCTCAGGAAAAATGTCAAGGGGGGTAATCCACTTTTTTTGGGTACAACAAAAACATGTCTTGAGGTGACCTGAAAAAAGATTTAAACGTTTAAAAAAAGAAAGGCGGGCCCACCAGATTAAAAAAAAAAAAAAACTCATGACTCTGGGGAGAGTGCAATGTCATTTTAAAGGGGTTAACATACCAAGCGTATCATGAAGGGTCAGTGGGGCGGGACTTTACAGGGGAAAGTTGAGCGTGCTAGTGCAAAAGGGATGATGCAATAAACAGTGAACGGTATTATTAAACGGGGCGCGGCCGGGGGCCGCGCGCGGCCACCCACACACCACCAACACCCCCACCAACCCCCCACCACGCCACCCAAAAAACATGCCCCGGGGGCGCGCGCGCGCGGGCACACACACCCCACACACCACACACACACACACACACAACACACACCCCCCAAACCCCCAAACCACCACATGTGTCTGTATGGATAGATAGTAGATAGATAGATTGATGATAGTTTTGTAGATGTCTTTTCATTTTTTTTGGCCAGGTTGAGAAAGCTCTCTTCGGGACAAATAAACAGTGGAATGTTCTGTTGGGGTCATTCACTAAACCCCACCCACAGGGGGACCTTTTGAGTGTTTTTTTTTCATTTGCTCCGGGGAACTGTAAAGCTGTTCTGAAAACTTTACTTTATTTATCTGTTTTTTTATCTCCACTTCATGTCTGGTTCATGCAAAAATTTTAACAATAGAAAAATTCTCGCCATTTTTTTGCAGTTGTCAGAACGAGGGGGGTCTGATATTTGCCCAGAAGACTGAGGCAATATCAATCCCAATTTCCCCCTTGGTTAAAGGCTGTGTAAACCGTTACAAGGCAGAACCCAAGGCTACCAAAATGTTTTTTTATTTGCATGTTATGCGGGGTTGTCTTCAGTCGTGAAAAACTCCTAGCATTTCATTACACTCCAAAATCCCTCGAAGTGGGGAGTGTGGTCCCACGTGGCGGGGTTTAAAAACGGTCCAACACTAATTTTTCCCATCCTAACTGTGCATTCGTACCATAGTTTAATTTTTTGAAAGAAGGGGGTTTTAGTACCACCAAGGACTAACAAACAAAGACAGGACAAGACCAATAGTGTCTTGTCTGTATTTTTGTCTTGTTCCTTGGCGGTAACTAGCCCCCTCTCTTTCTAAATTCGCCCATTTTCCCCCCCTCAGCCCACTCCTTTTTTGAAATTTACCATAGTGTTAAAAATACTTGGGCTGTTGGGTGATCCCTAGATTTTTTACCCGGGGGTAGGGACAACAACAACGACAACCCCAGTTATCTTTTTTTTTCCGCGGGAAGGTTCCATTACTACGTAGACGATGTAGGAAAATGTTGTTGTGCCTTTTTTGGGGTGGCTTGCTCATCGAGTAGAGCGCGGAACTCTGGAAAAAAATAAACTAAAAAAAAAATCAAACTGAAAGGGGGGGGGAAGGGGCGTCTTTTTGTGTGGTAATTCATGATGTCTGTAAATAACGCCCATTTGCAGAAATACATCAGTAGGCCCTACGTGAGCGAAAATGCATAAGTAATGATTAGTCATTTGTTCTTTTATCCAAATAATCTTTATCTAAAAAAGTAATCTTTTTTTTGCCAGAAAAATTATTTTTAGTTGTTGTGTAAAAAAGGGGTACCAGTACTAAAATGTTTAGAATGTAATGAAGGGGAATTTACACAAATAATTGGAATAACATGCAATAACATTTTTTTTAACCTTTTAAAATTTAAAAAAAGAAAATATTTTATATATATATATATTCAATTATAAAACAAAAGCTTGTTTTTGTTTAGTTTTGAAAAATGGGGGGGTTTTGAAAAGCATTAAATATCCCCAGTTTGGTAGAAAAATTCTGCCAACTAACTTTAAGGGCTTTGTGGGTGAAGGGGGGAAAAAAATAAAATAAATGCTTTCTCAAAATGAGCCCGAAAAGTTTTATAGTCCCCAAAGGGGGGAGCCCAATCTCCAATGGGGGAAGAAACCCAAATTAACTTGGGTCAGATACCGTTTTTAAAAACCTGATTGTTTCTCCTCAGGGCCCCAAAAGGGTTTTCCCCCTCCTTTTCAAAAGAAAGTTTTCCCAGAAAAACTGGGGTTCCAAAACCTAGTAGTTTTGTTTGAGTTTTTCCAAAAACCCCAACCCAAAGGGGCCCCAAGAAAAATTTTTTTAGTTTCCCCCAGTCCAGGGGTTTTCCTTTTTTTTCCAAATTTTTGAGCGGGGCCTTTTTTTTTTACCCCGTTCCAGCTAAGATTTAAAAAAAAGGGGGGGTCCCCAGTTTTTCTTTCCCCTTTTTGAGTTTAGCAGAAAAGATCAGAGTCCCCCCCTTTTAGTTTCCCCTTTTATTTTTTCCACTTTTTAGGTCCCTCCCTTTTTTTTCAAAAGATTTCCCCCCCAGAATGCCCCTTTGGGGTTGTGACGGGGAAAAGGTTTTTTTTGAGTTTTTTCCAGGGGGGGGTCTTTCTGTGGCCCTCCCCGGAGTCTGTGTGGGTTGGAAGTGGTTTTTTTTCAGTTGGTGTGTCCAGGGGCTGTGAGACGCTTTTACCCCCTTCCCCCCTTTAACCGTTCCGATGGGCTTTTTATCCGATGAAAAAGTTTTTCTGACAGTTTGATTGTACCCTTTGTCTCACAAAAAAGCCCGGGTTTCGGGAATCTTTGTGTTTTCAGGACATTTTGACCCCCCCAAAAAAGGTTTTTTTCAGGTGATGTTCCTTTTCAGATTCCCCTTACAACGATGCCCCGTTAGAAAGAAATGTTATGAAATCCCCCCTTTTTTGCGAAAGGGAGGTTTGTTGAGAGAGAGATGGGATTCATGTTGGATCTTGGTATCATTTGAGCCATCGAATAGTCCGTATGCATCTCCAGTTTTTGGGTTGTCAGGAAAAAAGATTGACGTGTCGTTTCTGCATTGATTTCGGTCTATTTCTTGGACTTCTGAGTGGGGGGCTGAAGCTTTGAGGAAAATTTCAAGGATCTTTTCTTCTGCACCTGTGTGTTTTTTCCTAGATTGGGTAATTCTTTTGTTCTCAGGGGCTGATACTAGTTCTTTTGGTTTGGGTGCTTACGTCCAGTGAATGATGGTGTTTTTTCACCCGTTTGGGGTTCGTAGTCGAAAAGTTGCTGAATCGTGAGAAGGGGTACAATTTTTTGAAGGGGGAAATTTTTAAAAGCCATTGTCTCTCCCCGTGGGGGTAGGGAAAGGGGGGTGCCCGAGTGGTCTTGACATGTGTGTCTCTACCCTGTTGGGGTATGGAGGGGGCTGCCCGAGTGGTCGTAGTTTGTGTGTTTCCTCCCCCGGTTGGGTATGGAGAGGGACCGATGGTATTTGAATTTATGTGTATCCACCGGGGTTGGGGGAGCCCATGCCGCATTTGTTCTACCCTTTTTTGGGGTAGGGAGAGGTGCCGAGTGGTCAGTAGATATGTGTATCTTACCCGGTGGGGGTTTTTTATGGCGAGGTTGTCCTGAGGTCAGCAACGACTAGCATGTCAAAGGGTTTCCCCCGGTTCGGGGGGACAAAAAACTTGGTTCTTCTGTTATGTGGGGAGCCCCGGGAAAAGAACTCCACGAATGCCCCCGTGAGCGGCTTCTTTTTTTCCGTGAGTCATGTGTGTTTTTTGGGTTTGTGTATTCGCTGTTGGTTTACTTTTTTTTTCAAAAAAAAACAATTCGGTCATTGTTTTTTGTTTGGGAGGGGGGAAAATATTGTGACGTAACGTAAAATTTTGACTCAACTTTAAAAATGGCATAGGAAAATTTACATGACAAAATAATAATAAATCGAGGGGAAAAGAGAGCAAGAACAACGGCCGAGGTTTTGGTGCCCGGGGCCAAATTTATTTTGTTTTTAAAACGTCTTTTTTCTCCTTAGTGATACTTGTGGAGGGGCTGACTTTCAAGTCAGTAGGGTCGTGTTTCACTGGTATGTGCGATATTCGATAGGGTTTACCAGGAAATATGTACCAGGAAATTTAAAATTTGTTTTAAAAAATGTTGTGAATGCGTTGTCGCCCGAGAGTGACTTAAAACTCCCTGAAAAGAAATTTATTGTCAATTGTACTATTTCATGTGTGTCGGTGGGGGGGGTTTTATGATGTAAACATTGAAAACGTCATTACAGGGGGAAAGCTTTTTTAATTTGTGTTTTAGATCAACAATTTAGCAATCGAGTTATTGTGTCTATGGGACTTTGCTAAAAATCGGTTCCCCGGGGATTTAATTTGTTTGGCGTGCCTTGGGTGAATCTCAGTTTTTCTTTGGTTTTCCTGTGCTTTTAATCTGGGGTTCTTCATGGATTGCTGTGCTTTTTTGGGTTTTTTTCGGGTTCTTCTTTTAATTTTGGGTTTTTTTTACTGTGCCTTGTGAATTTGGGGGGTTCTTCTTCTGATTAGTCGACGTGATTTATTGTGCTTGTGTGGGGGGGCCCCCTGTTCTTCTTTTCATGGGGCTTGTGTTTTTGTGAAGGCTGTGCTTTCATGGGGGGGGGCCTTTGGTTATCCTTTTCGTTCTTCTTTTGGGTTTCTGTAAACTGTGGCTTGGGTTTATGTGGAATGAGTGTGTTGTTGTTATTGAGCAGTACGGGCGCCGGCGAGATCTGTGAGTGATATCAAATAAGGTAATTGATACCTGATATCTGATATTAAATTTCCCTATTATTGATATCTTAAATCTATATGTTTTGTAGTGAATCTATTGTTTGTACTAATTCACTTGAATGTATTTTTTGATGGTTCGGGGGCACATAATTAAAAAGGGGAAAAAAAAAATCTAACTCTTTGTGTTCCCCTGGCTATCCATGTGCCCTTTGGTGTGGGGGTGTGTAGGGAATAATTATTACACGATCCAAACTTTTGGAGCGAGAGTCAGCCGCAAAAGCACCCACACCACCCGGAAACAACTTAAAAAAAGTTAAACGGATTCTTCTACCCACCGTTTAGTTAGGTAAAAGCCAAAACGAAAAAAATAAAAGTTGCTACGTAAGTGCTTGCAATTTTATTATCAACCCGTGCAAAAAAACCGGTTCTTCAATAGACAAACATTTTATTCTTGCTGTATAGAAATTAAGGTTGATGGTAAATACTTCAAAAAATTTTGAATGAATTTTCCCCGTGGGTGTCCTAAAGGTGAAACTGACTGGTAAGGATTTGACTGCTCTAACAAGGGTTTTCTTGGCATTTTAATTTCCACCACGTTTGTGGTCCGAAAAAACCCAATAATTTTGTTAAAACAACAACAATTTTTCCTTGCCAGTTCAATAAAACCCAAAAATTTTAACATTTTTAAATACGGCTCTTAACAAAATTTCTGATCGATCGATCAAACGGTTTTTTCCCTTCGAAGATTTGTCTTTAGTTTTTCCCCCGGGGGATAAAAACCCCTTTTTGTACCTTGGCGGTTCATCAAATCGTTTTGGCAGTGGATCTTTTCCCCATTGAAATCCCGTTTGTGGCCCTGAAAAAAAAATTTACAAATTTTTGAAGCACTAAATTAAAATGAAGTAAAGGCTAATTTGGGCGCTTTTTTAACAATTTTTTACAGCAGGTTGTCTTTTTTTAAATTTCAACAAAAAACTGTGTTAGAGGGGAAAGGTTTGGAAAATTGTTTTTTTGAATAAGAAAATTTACTTTAAGGCTGCAGATTCTGCAAAACCCAAAAAGTCACATTTAAAGAATCATCAAAGAAAAACATCAAAAAAACCATGGGGGAATATGCGTGTGAAGTCGCCGTGGGTGCGAAAACTAAGCCTTCAAAAGCTGGGGTGAAAGCGTTTATCGCGCCTAAAAGTAGGTGGAAACAGTTTTCCTAAT
>JAMYXO010003939.1:0-18673 GCA_033310375.1 Conus canariensis | reverse complement strand
TTAGAAGACTGCCCTCAGTTTTGCGCGCAATGAATAATGAAAGAATTTAAATTAACAGGTTCTAAAAACCAGTACAAGCAATCAAACGAAAAAACAATAAATTTTCGTTGAAGAGTCTTCATCCAGCAAACTATTACCATTTGGTTTGAAAGTAAGGTACCTTTATTTACCAGGAGAAGCAGAAGGGGACACTCGCATCAGGGCAACAGATCCAGTTTGGAGTGTTGACCCATATGAAATGAAACAAATTGTAAAAATGAATCCGCCTGTGTATTATTTACGAGAAACTGACACAACAAAACGACCAGCCCCACAAAGATCTTTTGTGAAGGAAGAACTGCAGATAATCCCACCAGACACAGTTCCGCTTTTAACTGATTTACGTAAATATATTTGAGTTAGAAATGGAAGCTCAGAAGAAAGAATCCTTACATGAAACTAAAATGGAAGCACAGAAGGAAGCAAGAATGGCAAAAGAAAGAGGTCTCGGAATTAATACAAGATTTATTTGGTCTTAAAAATATTATTCAGCAGTATCCAGTAATCTAGAATGGCTAGAAACCAAAACCCCAAATTTTGATTTTCAGATATGGGAAAAAGAATGCATTGAAATGATAAAATGGGGAAAAGAATATCTTGAAATAATAAAAAAAATTCGAACACATTTAGCAGTAATGAGTAATAATATGGGGTGAATTGCAAAGTGATGTAATTAAGCTTGGGTTTATGTAGTTAAGCTCATGTATAAAAGGCCTTCTGTTCTCCAGTGTCCAATTGCATATGAAAACTCTGGATTAACAAATACTCGTTTAGTGTTTGTTTTATCTAATGACTTCTTTGTTACAACAGCTGTGTTGATCTCATGTAGATTAGATCGTAGTTTTACGTTGTCATGATGAAAAGTCTTTTTATTGAACAATGCTTCCTTGTAGTTGTCATGTGATATGCTTGATTGCACAACACTGCGAGATATTCCCTTTGCTTTTTTGATGGTTTTTTCTTGACATGAAATACTGTACATTTTTTACCTTAAACCAATAAACTCCTTGATTACCCCTTCAGATAATTCATCCTTCATCTTTCCTAAAACCTTCTTATTAACAGTTGAATGCAAAGGCGAATCTTTAGGATAATCAGATGTATCATACCATCCTGCATGCCCTTTAGCTACTTCTATTTCCATGTCTTTATAGATGTCTTCAGTAGGGATATCTATAACAAAACTGTCTGTATCTGTGTAAAGTACTCTGGACTCTGGATACAAGGGTTTAAAGTAGTCATAAAGAAATTCTAACATCAAAAGCTTTGATAATTCTAAAACAGTAAACCCAACAAATACAGGTTGTCCAATTTGACTTTCTTTTTCTTCATCATTATGCCAAAAAGCTGATCATGAAATCTTCTAAAGTCCTGATAATTTGGTTTTGAAGTCAGCTTAATTGCGTCGTTCTCTCTGGTGACCAATCTGCCATCTTTGTGCTTGTGCGGATTCTCCATAGTCTTTCCAAAACAGCTGTTGTTCATCAACTTAAAAAAAGTCTTTTTCTGATGCATCTGTGGATTTAGTTCTGAGATCAGTGTTCTTCATGATGTATGGTTTCATGAACTGTTCTTGGTCAAAAGCAAGTATACGATGAACAGCTGTTAGTTTTAAACCATGCCTTAAATAAAATTGTAGAAGTCTGTAATGATATACATATTTTTTTTTGCCTCGAAGATTAGGCACTAGTTTAGGCGGTTCTGTTTTTGTCATCTTTAGGCTTTCTGCTGCTAATGGATAGTCATTATGCAGGTTATGGAGTTCATGAGGATATTCTAAGTCAGCGTCTAGAATGAGACCTCTTTTACGATCAGCTGTAAGAGTATGCAGTTGTTCTACAAAATTAGGAATGTCTCCCGCAGAGACGCCACTATACATTTTAAAGTTACGTAATGGAAGTGATTGCACCATTGCCCATCAATACAGATTGTTTGCATTAAATACATAAGATAGTTAGACTTCTTATCAGGATCGTAATCATCTAGGTACTTGTTGTTTGCTTTACAGTAATGGTGCGACGCCATACTAATTCCTCTGCGCAATCCGTTTTCAATCATCTGAAGCATTGGCAGGTCAGACAACAGGTCAATCTGTACACCAGTAAATTTTAAGAAAGCGTCCCAACTCATCCCGGGCGCAAAAATATAATGCGCAGGATCTAAACTGTAATGTTTCATGCAGGTCTTTCTATAATTTTCAAAGACGTCCACCAACAAACATACATCCGCCATCAAATATGAATCATGATAGTCTCCCATTGTTTTACACTCTAACTTCTGCCATGCTTCTTGAGCATGCTGATAGTCGGCGTCACTGATGTCCTTTCCTTTAAGACTAGAAAAGAAAGCACCTTTAGGAGGAAGTGAGTCTTCGCCAAACCTTTCCCAACTGTTCATGTACCATAAGGATAAATACCCTTTCTAACAAGTGGTGGGTCAAAATATTCTTCTGTTATTGGGCAGGACTTTAAGGACATAGCCAGTGACTCTAATGATCCCATCAGGTGTTGCATAGAGTCATAAAAAGACAGGTTATTTAAAGTGAAACACATGTACTTTTCTGATGACTGTGCAATACATGATACCCTAAAGGCGCTGGTTACTGCTTGCAATATAAGATGAGAGTCGTAGCCTCGCAAGTTATGAAAGAATATAGGCAGCTTCCATGTCTTTGGTTCAAACTTTAGTTGAAGATTGCATTTACTGTGTGCGGCCCTCTGAACTTTCCACTAATGTGATCATGGTCTTTTACTGTTGGATTCGTTGCGCCTGGTGTTAGATCTAAACCACAAATCCAACAAGTGTGGCTGATTTATACTGTTCTTGGTCTTCAGGTGTCATCTTGATTTCAGATAAATTCAGATTATTAGAACAGTCATTACGCACTTGCTGCATGCGTTTTAAAAAGTATTCTGCAGCACGATGTCCTCTGTATAATTCTGGCTTTGAATGGACGCCATCCAACCTGACAATGATGTAAAGCAAATGAACAAATCTGGTGATTATTCATTAAAACTGTTTTTGGAAGTTTCTGTGGGGTTGGTCCTTCATAAGGAACAATGAGTGATTCGAAATCTGCGTAAACAACATACGGACTCGTTTGCAGCCGTTTCCAGTTCTTAAAAACAAACTTTACTGCCTTCTCTCGGCTAATTAGTTCTGTATTACAGTCAACTGGGCTAATACAATGTTTCTTATGTTCACTCGCGGCTTGAACAGATGGAATTTTTGTTAAACATTTTCTACAGAATTCTTGTTTATGCTCATTCTTTGAAGTATACGCCAATAATCTACTCATTGTTCGTATCAATGTGTAATGCGGTAGCCCTGCCAGTGAAGACATCAGGAGTAAGTCTACATGATTTTTGTCTGGTTCACCAATCGACGGACTATTTCTTAGACACTCTGATAGGCACCAAATTTTTTTTTCCTCAGACCATGTGTATACGTTAACAGTTATTGGCTTGTTCTGTTCTTCAAACTGATCAATTTTGTCTACGCTAACAGGAAATAGTATGCCGTCGAAGTTAAGCTCTTTGATGTAAGAGCAATAGTTAGACACTCTCTCTCGTGCCATGCCCTTGCAAGAACACACCACATGAAACATTTGTTGTCTGAATTCTTCATGTTTAGAACTGCTCTTTTTTCAACCAATGCTGGGGGTAGCGGAATGTAAGACTTGCCTACAATCGGTTCATACTTAGACTGTTTTAATCTGATCTCTAAGACTTTACCCTCTGTCCAACCAGAGCCTCTCATTTTAGCTTCTTCAGAGGCTACATCAAACTGTGTAAGCAGCTGGCCCGCCCAACCAGGTGTAAAGTCATTATTGGAAAGAATAGTCTGCTGTTTAGTTGAGACCCAGACTTCATAGATTTTCATCATGTATTGTTATATAGTCGATTAAAACAGTTAACCTTACTTTAACTGGCGGGTCTATTGTTAGTTTACCTGGAACTTGAGAAATAGCATGTGCAACACTTGCCTGTACTTTTGTTGGAGCAATAACTTCTAAATCAATTTCATTTAAAGCTCTTGACAAACGCTCTTCCTCTAAATATTCATCTAACCAAGCGTCAGGACTTTCATATATCTTAGTGATGTTGAGTTTCTTTTCTAATCAAAATATTTATTTAAATTAAAGAAAAAAAATACTTAGTCAGAATCAATATCAACGGTCTTTTGTGCTTGGACTCATAAACTAAAGTATAAACGCCCTTTGGCGTTGTTAATGTGATCTGTTTAGAACAGAGTTTAATGTCTCGTTTACTCTTTTTAAACATTCCTTTTTTATCTGGTCGGTGTCTGGTTGTTGAGAAAAAGTTGCCCTTGCCTTTCTTTGAAGATCAAACTTTTGTCTTTTGTAGTCCTCGAAATCAGCCTGTAAACGCCAAATTCTTCATCCGTGATGTTTGAGTCAACTAGTGCTTTATTTATTAACAGTTTGAAGGAACTAAGTTTAGCTGTTATTAGTTGAACCATAGCTGTGTGCTTTTGGAGTTTAGTTTTTATTTTTTTGCTGGCAGCACTTATAGCTGATGAACACAGGCCAAGAGTTAAAGACAAAACCGCCTAGAAGTAAAGCTGCCGGCGCACCTACGCCTGTTGCTAAGAGACCTACACTTATTCCTGCTGATAGAGCACCAATAATCGATGTTCTAGTATTAACATATGTAAAAGCATTAAAGGCAGCAGAATACCTTCGTTTGGTTTTACTGTTTTTGAAAGGTCCTGCTCTAGTTCTTGTTGCATTTGTGTAATGTTGGTTAATCTGAAAGTTTTTATGTCAGGGCTTTCTACAGCAACAGAGTTGCCTACTATCTCTTCTTTGGGCACTTTTAGATAAACCTGAACAGACATGCTTTTTAAAAAATAAAAAAAATAATTTAGTATTGGATATCTTTTAATCTGTTATCTTGAATATTCAGCTGCGCATCATATATTAAAAACAAATGTACATTAAGTGGTTTATCACCATCTTTTTCTTTATCAATTTGAATGTTTATTACGTCTTTAACTGTTCTCCCACTCCCATGCAACTGATTATCCTCTGTCGACCTTAGGTCAATCCATAAACCGTATTTCGTTGTTAAATAATCATCAAGTCTAACACTGTGAAGGTGTAGATCTTTAGACACAAGGTCTACTGTTGGATTTCTACACCTCCCGCCTTCAAACAATCTTCTTATTTCATCAAAATGCTGATAAGGTTTAAGCCCGCTACCGTAGATTTGGTTAGGACTACCCTCAATTGAA
Source organism: Conus canariensis (assembly GCA_033310375.1). Lineage (NCBI taxonomy): Eukaryota > Metazoa > Mollusca > Gastropoda > Neogastropoda > Conidae > Conus > Conus canariensis. Next base: position 13,378 of record JAMYXO010003939.1, on the reverse strand, counting down.
CATTGTACTTTCGTTATTTTAGGATTGATAAACTTTCCACTTTGTCTTTTGAATGGTTCTTCATCTTCACACAGCAATACAATACCTTTAAGGGATCTTGCTGTGGCACCAAAACTAAAGTTCCATATAGTGTCTGCCCTGCTTTTTAGGATATTTAGTATGATGAATCACTCTTTCGTAATATATTACTAATTTTGACTGATATTGTTGCTCAATCAGCCTTGCTAAAGTTAGGGTTGCTTACAATGTCAAACTCTAACGAGATTCGAAAATGCTGTACTTTGCGTCAGTGTCTGTAGATTTAATGACACGTTTGTATTCATTAAAAGTTAGTTCATATGACAATCTGTCTTTTAATGCTCCTTGAAAGTATGGCGCATGCGCACTTAACAACTCAAAATCCAAGGGTATGGAAAAGCGATTTCCATAAGCAAAACTTACAGCTTCATACTTGTTACCGGCTTTAGCATCTTCGGCGTCTATTCTGTGTTTTAGTGCTTCGTTATTTTCGATTCCTTGAAACGCAAGATCGGCCCTTTCATTCTCGGTTAGCCATAGATCAGAATAGATTAGAAATATGTCTGCATTGTGTAAAGAAAATATTTCTTGCCCCTCAAGTTTTATAGAAATTTTCTTAACGATTGCCCGTCCCAGATTCTGTACAACTGTCCTGCTTGTGTCTGTTGCTGATTCGAGTTCTATTTTGAAAGTAAGTCGTGCAGATCCCGGCACAATCACTTCATCTGCTCCTAGGTCTGGAAATTTAACAGTAAGAATTTGATCTGAATCAATAGTAGATGGATTATTTGGAACAATAATATTCTGTTTATTTCCCTTCACGCCAAAGGGCTCTTTCAGTCTTCTATGTGGGTCAATAATTGAGCCATATGCTTGTGACATTTTTTTTTATAAAAACAAAATAAAAAGTTAATTATTTAAAAACATGGCGGGCATTGAAGATGAAGATTTTGATGTTTTTGATCGTGCAGACGACATGAGTGAAAGGACTCCTTTGACACATCCATTGCCCTCATTGCGGCGTGAATTAACAGAAAGTAAGGTCGGATCATTTTATCAAAGTTTAGGTCAAGAACCTCCCGAATTTATAGACCCTAATGCTTTTGAACTAAAAGATGACCATTTGTTTGTGAGAATCGACAAAGGACAACTTGTTCAGCTTACAACTAAACCAGACCCATCAAAGTTTTTAAAAAAGAGTACAATTAGACAAAGGCTCAGTGTGAGCGAACAAAATCGCCTTGGCATTACTAAACCAAAATTAGCGGGGAGGCAGTTGCTAAACTTCAAAACACACTACAAGAACTGCCAACAGATAACCAAATACAAAACATAGAACTTAAAGATTTTAAATCAAACAGCAGACGAAATAATACAAGCAATAGAAGCAGAAACCAGTTTTTCGGAAGAAACAGCATTTAAAAACTATGCGCGATCCGCCGCTACCTATGAGAGAAATAACGGCCCTTGATCATGCTTTGAGAAGCATCAGAGGTGAATTAACAAACAATTTAGCAAAACTGGGTGAACTAGATAAGTATATAAAAAGAGAAAAGAAAAACTAGTTGAGGCTGACGACTCCAACTTAGGACATGATATTAAAGAAAGAATAACCCGAAGACTACATGATCTTGAACAAGAGAGATCAGCAAGACTAGAAGTGTTGTCTACTAACCGAGAACAATTACGAACTCAAGTGAGCAGAATAAGAGAAACTATCCAAAGAATTTTAATATGAAGACCGACGTTAGCAGAACGAATAAGAACACTGTTTTAGAGAGCAAGGCGTCACATTAGCAAGTGTTATAACTGCCTTAGGATTTGCAATAAGTACACTGGTGTTGGCTATTTACAGGTGGTGGTGGTCAACATTTCAGTGCCTCCGCCACCATCTCCTCCATCGCCGCCTGATAAATCATGGGTAAAAAAACATACTTGATCATCTTGCGGGTTTATTAAAACAAAAATTAGCCACTAAGGCCATAGACTCTTTACCTGGCATATTAGGGAGTGTCGTTAGCTGGCTTTTGTCTACTGCAAGCAAAGTAGTTGGCTTTATGGCCGAGCACTTATGGACATTAGTTGTCTAATAGTGGGGTTAATTAATCCTAGGCCAGTTAATCCAATAAGTGCTGTCTTTTCATATTCATGGTCATTTTTATTTTTTTTTTTGTCATCGTGAACAGAGTTCGCGTCTTCGGCGGCCTTTGGGATTGGGATGATCTATTTTCTTGGAGGGGTCAACTTGTTTGTTTATTGTTTGTAATATTCCTGGCTCAGAATTTATGTCGTTTTTTCCGACTTTCTGTTCTTTGCCCGCCACAAGGATTTCATTATTGTAATTTATTATTGTTCCTATTGGAGTCTGAGGTCAGAAGGCAGCATGTTATAAACCAGTGCCAACAGCAAAGTCTACATTCTATCTTGCGTATTGTAAAACATTTTGGTACCTTTTAATACTTGAAGGCAAATCAACTGCAGAATTAATGGCGTCCTCTAAATTTGCTAAGTACTGTTTTTGTGCATCAAAACCAGTAGTAAGGATCAGTTATGTTCGATCTTGCTTGTGCTTGCGAACCTAGCAAACACCAAACATAAGTACGAATGGAGTCGTTTATTCGTTCTATTCCCGCTCTAGTTAGACCATTAGAAGTGTCTAAAATAAATGTTGTCCACGCTGTTTTATGCTCTTGCTCTATGGACCCGAGGTGAACAGTTGTGCCTGAAGAGAAAGATGTGTAAGGAGGATTCCAGTCATAGGTATACTTTCTGTGCACGCCCCCAAAAATAAGGGGGTGCCTAAACCATGATTGCGGTCCAACTTTTGTCTAAAGTCTGTCTTAACATTAATATTGAATTCGTTACAGATCCTTTCAAAAGCCTTCATGTCTTTTTCTGTTGCTGAATGGATTAAACGGTTTATCATTTGGTAATGGCGCTTGCAGTTCAGACAAAATACGCCTGACGGTGTAATAGAAATGAAATCTATACACTGACCTCACCAAAGGATCAGGATGATTTTAAATGATCAGCATACGACACTCCACACCCAGTTGATGCGCAAAAACACAGCAAAGTTTAACTGGTTCTGATAAAACTGCATCGGATGACTAAACCACACTTTCGCGATGTAGTCTTTTTTAATGGAGGGTTAAGATATCTGTTTAATGGATTACTAACCTTTACTTGAAAGGTGTCAGACTGAGTCACAGAAATGTCAAGGACGTCAGTTGTTATATTTTTAAGATTGTAGTGCGGTCCAACAGAATATTTTGCATTAGTATATTTGAATGCACTCATTTTTAAATTTGTTTTTAAAAATGTTTGTAACAATAACAATCAAGACAGTCCTTCGTTTTTAGAATATGCTATTGATAACGAATGCGGAACCCAAAGGGTCGCACTCCATGAATTTTTTTACAAAGTCGTATGGTTTAATATATGCTGAATCCAAGGAGAATAATATGATTATAAAATATGACAAAAGAGGAGACAAAGTTAGCCGGTTAACCATACCTGATGGTTTATTACGGGTTTTGCTCGCCTAAAAGAAGCAATGAGTAACTTCGACATTACTCCCCAAACTTAACAATGCACATTTGAAAATAATGTTAACATTCAAACCTGAAGAAGAAGAAGTAGGTTACTTTTTGTTGGAGAGCTAGCTAAAATGTTAGGTTTTGCAACTGGCGATGAAGCCGTTTATATTTTTAGAGTTACATCGGACAAAACTGCTTATGAGGGGGAAAACCCGCTCGATCTTGCATTACATTCATTACTCTATGTTCATTTGGACGAGCTGAGCACTGATGAAAACTTATATGATGGAAGGGCCCTCAACTGTTTTAAGAGCTCTTCCATCAGGGAAAGCTGCATATTGCGATTATGAAATTATACAATTCTCTAATTTACAGTTTAAAAAATTAGCTTGTGGGAGGGTCAGATCATTTAATATAAAGATCACAGATAAAACAGGGAAAGTCGTGAAATGTGATAACCTGCACATTGTTTTAGAAATAAAATAATAAGTTGTACTAAAAAAATAATGTCGCGTGGGCCAGAAGAATCGGGAGTTACATTAGCGCCTGTGAGGTGTGTAACTTTAGAATTAAAAGAGCTTGCAGACACTGAGGACTTTGAACAGAACGGTGAGATAGGCACTTTGTATGGTTTTGAGTTTTACTAAAGATGGTTATTATAAACGCAAAGAGGTTAGCGACAGCAAAAGGTTTCCTAAACTAGAACAACTACGCAATCTAGAAGCAAATAATGCAGGTTATTATGAATAGTTCGAAAAACTGACAACAAATGGCACTTAGAACCATATTTAGAATGGGACATAAAATTTGAATTCTTAAGCCCATTTACATTTTTTGACCGTCAAAAAAGTTTCAGGAAAGCATTCAACTCTGGCCCTTTACATGTAAGTCTTATGCCAGAGGACAACAGTCGGAAAGAGATCGAAATAAAGCCGTTTGGGAACAAACAGTACATCCTCCACAGAAGAGAATCGGTTTTAAAGAAAACTTCTACAAAATTACAGTTCATTCCACGCACAAAATTAGGAGACACGTTCACAATTGATATTTGAAATTTCTGTCTTAAAAGATGAGGCGAGGAATGGAGCTTTGGGCGTCAGTGACAATCTTATGAAAGGAATTCTTATTAGCTGGCAAAACTTAGACGTTGACAAACTTAAAGTTACTCTCGTTGTTCTTTACAATGGTGAGGATATTAAGGTCATGACAACAAGCAACAAAATTGATATTAGTCTAAATAGAAACGATCTTACAGAACTGAACTGGATTTAATCTTACACATTTGGGCCTTATAGGTTTTTATTATACTGAACAAGTTTTGACAGAGAGTATGATAAACATAATAACTGGATTAGATTAAATTCTGTTTTAAAACTATGGAGCAGTTAAACTTTATGACAAAAACCCCTCATTGTTCATTGATTTGTGGACAGACTGGTTGTGGAAAAACAATATTTGTCCTCGACCTATTACAAACAGTTTATCGTTATAATTTTGATCATATTGTAATTTTCTGTCCGACACTTAAATGGAACAAAGCATATCACGATAGAAGGTTTATATGGACGGATGATGACATATATTTAGTTGATCCCAGCAATAAACTGAGTGAGTGTTTAGAACACTTTTATAGATTGTTTGAGGGAACGCAGACACTATTTATTATAGATGACTGTTCGGCAGAGAGAGACATAGTTAAAAAAAGAAAATCTTTGTCAAAACTGTCTTTCAGTGGAAGACATGCTGGGATAAGTGTGTGGATTTTATGTCAGAAATATAACTCAGTTTTAAAAGACTTTAGAGAACAGTTAAACACTGTAGTTTTATTTCACATGAAAGACAGAGACGCATTTGATGAATGTATGCGTGAAAATGATGTTATTGAAAACGATCAAGAAAAACAAAGGATTAAGCAAAAACTGAAATCTGAAAAGTTTTGTAAATTAGTATTAAAAACAGATAATCCTTACACAGTATATATGTTTGTAAGTAGTTTACTAATTAGAGAACGAGTAAATGCCGGGACTAGGGCGGCCGCCCCGAAAACGGTAAAAACCGTTTGAGGGGCGGTTGAGCTAGTCCCGGCATTTACTCGTTCTCTGCTGTAGTCTATTTTTTATCTTTGAGTTTCCAAATGTATTTACTCAGCTGTGTTTAATTTTTGTATTTTTCATTTTTTGAATGACTGTTTATGGTTTGCGTATCTGGTCTTAAAAGTGTTTCAGTAATTCCTATGTTGTTTCTTTTTCATTTTCTGATGCTACCGTAGCTTGGTATACAATATTGCTGTGAAGACATTTGTTGCTTAGGGGGCACTGTTCTTTTTTGGTGCAGTTGCAAGATGTCCTTTCAGCACCCTTTTCTTTTGTGTTGCTTTTCATTTTGTTAGATGAGTCGATTATGTTTTGAGGTTGGGCACACATGAGTATGATAGTTTAATGGTGTTTTTGTTGAATATTTGGACAGATTGTGTTCTTTTGGAAATTATGTTGCCAAGATTTTAAAGAATTCTTTTCCTACATTTGTTTTTACTTGTCCATCATATGGTGGGTTATACCATATGATCTTCCTTTTTCTGTTTTTCTTATTTCTGTTCGTGTTATTGTCTGGACTGCATTGTAGTATGTAATTGTAACCACTTTTTTGTAATGCTTCTTGGTATTCTGTTGCTGCATTATTGAATACTGTGGGGTGTGTGTGTGTGTGTGTGTGTGTGTGTGTGTGTGTGTGTGTGTGTGTGTGGTGTTTTGTGTGTGCAACACATGATACCCTCTTTTTCATTGATCACTGCTATCTTCTCTCAACAAAAATAGCATATTGATGCCAACACATTATTTCAACTGTTTACAATGAACATCATCCCACAGTATTGTTTACTTTTTTTTAAACAACACTATTTATATGAACCTCCCAACCTCCCACCCCCCCCCCAACCTCACCCCATAGTGGATGAAAAGATACGAGCTCCCGTTCTTTGCCCCTTCCCTCCCCCCCCCCCCCACACATTACCCTCCTCCCCACCCACCCTACCCCACCCCCACCCCCTTTTCCCTCAACAACCCCCCTCAATTATACCTTTCACCCATTTTTCTTCCACCCCTTCCCTCCCTTATTAACATTACCCACACACCCTTTCACAACTACCCACGCATAACTACTACCACCTCTTTCATCACCCAGCGAAATCATTTATTTTATTCACCTAACCATTTTTTAAAAAAGTTTCTTTCATTCTATTCATGTACTTATTTATCCCTTATATATATATATATATATATATATATACATTTTTTTCCCAATTTCTCTTCCCCCCCTCCCCCCCCCCTCTTCCCCCCTTACCATTATTATCAATCCACCATTACCACAACCGTCACAAAGATATCACATCACCCCACTAAACTAGACATATTACCCTATCGTATCACAACTCCCCCCCTCCCCCCACGCAAGCACTCCTCCTTTTCCTCTCCCATAATCCCCCTTGTCATTTCCGCCCAGCGGCTATTCTCCCGACCACATGGACAACAAACAGATGGGTCATTTTTCGTTCTTTGTTTGTACTGTCCTAAATGTTAAATGTGATTTTTTTTGCCTGAAGAAGACCCAAGAGGTTAAAATGCATCGTGTCTTGTCATGTACTTTGTTTGTCAATGTCATTGGCGGTAACTAACACCCTCTCTTTCTAAATTTTGCTTCGTTCTCCACCGTGAGTCACTCCATTTTGAAACAAAAACATTATGCAAACAGTGTAAAATATAGGGGACAATCTTTGAGCCTATGCTTGAAGATCCATTTAAGGATGCAAGGGAGATAAAAAAAAATATATATATGGAACAGTCTGAGTGGTCAGCTCTGCTGTTCAATAACCCAAGCATTGTCAGCGGCTAAGAATTGTGTAGAACAACCTTTACTTGGATCTCCTAAGAGATGCAAATCGCCCTCTGATTGACCAAACAATATAATGCTGAACAATTAAGTAGTGGGTGAAAAACAAGTGTAGGTTAACAATTCTTCCATCATTATAGTAATGACTTGGCAAAGATTTGAAATTTGAAAACAAAAATGGGAAAATGTATATTATAAAAATGAAAGCCCTTCACTAGCTCCATGAGGGAACATTCGCAATCCCTCTCGAAGGCAGATCTATACGCTTCGCCTGCTCCTAGGCCTTTCGTCCGCTGGATCGGAACTCATCCGGAAGACACGGCTGATTGTGACCGTGCTCTTGGCGTCAAATAGAGACACACCATAAGCCGTAATTCTGTGGTGTTCTCACCACCAAGGGTTCAAAGAAGAATCCAACAGTACCCCCCAAAGCAGCCAGTGAAAGGTAGTAGAATAAAATAAAACGAAAGTGTGGAGAGGTAAAAAGTTGCTGAATAAACAAACACATTATGCAAACAGTATAAAATGTAGGGGACAATCTTTGAGCCTATGTTTGAGGATCCATTTAAGGATGCAAGGGAGATTATAAAAAGTATGGAACAGTCTGAATGGTTGCTCCTTGTGGTGTCGCGCACCCTTATTGCTGGTGGTGTGTATTGACATTTTTTGTGCCTGTTTATTTTTGGCATGGTAATATGTGTTTGAAGTATTTTGATGGTTCAGGCAGCATAAAAAAACAACTTATCTTGTGTGTTTCCTGGCTGTCTATGTTCGTGTGCTGTGGGGGGGGGGGGGGGGGGGTGTAGGAAAAAAAAGTTACACGCAAGCAAACACTTTTCCCTGTGAGAATCAGACTGTAAAAACACGCACTTCCACACCATCCGTAACAGGCACATTAAGTCTTCCCTAAACTGGATCAGGTAAGTGTTTACTATTTGATGAATAGAGAAGATTTTCAGGCTAAAAAAAGAGAAAAAAAATCATACGAATTGTTCAAACTTGCGACTGTGAACACTGAAAAAAAAAACAACACTCTAGTCATTTGACCATGAGCCCCCTTTTGGATTGGACTGGGCTAATTTATTTTCTGGACGTAGCTTTTAATACTATCCAAAAAGCAGATACGAAAAACGATCCTGCAAGCAGTTAACTCGGTCACCCCATGTATTGTCTGACATTCATTGGTCAGTGATTCCAGGCAGTGCACATATAATCAGTATCCCTACGTACACTGAGCTCCTTGCAATTTATGACTGCCACAGTCTAACTCTCGTCTAATTTGACACCTCTTTGTCATGTTATTTATCAGTTATGGACCAGTTTGAAATTTTCATGTTTTATGCTCCAACTTCCGCCTGCAGTCATTACAGTCTGATTCCCAACAGAGGTTGGAGCAAGATCGGCTGTGGGCTCGTCAGCCAGTCCTCGCGTGATACAGCTCGTGATGAAGAAGACCAGAACCCTAAAGGCCATAATAGAGGAGGGCTGGTTATATATCCCCTCCTGTCATACTGACGCAGGGCATTTTTTCAACAGTGGATTGTTATGTCATCCTCATTTGTTATCATGACAGAGGAAACATTGTCAGGAGATGACTGGTTACATCGCATTCACATATTACAATCTGTCAGTGACTATCATTTGACAACTGTTATCATGATAGAGGGTTAATTGTCTCTAGACTGCTGATTCTGTTACTCCAGTCTGAGGACTGATTATCACTGGATCACTGTTTATGTTACCTTTACCTGTTATCATGACAGAGGGATGGTTTTCAGGAGATGTCTGCTTACATTATTCCCGTCAATCATAATGACAGGGGTATTATTGGTGGTGGTTGACTGGTGATACCATCTCCACCAATCATAATGACAGGGGTATTATTGGTGGTGGTTGACTAGTGATACCATCTCCACCAATCATAATGACAGGGGTATTATTGGTGGTGGTTGACTAGTGATACCATCTCCACCAATCATAATGACAGGGGTATTATTGGTGCTGGTTGACTAGGTATATCATCTCCATCAATCATCATGACTGGGGGATGATTGTCAGTGGATGGTTGGTTGCGACATCTCTATCCAGTACTATGGCAAAAGGATGATTGTTAGTTGATGGCAGATAACTTCATCCTCACCAAATATTATGACAGGAGGCCAGTAGCTGTGGTGATTCCTTTGTGATTGCAATCCTAAGAGTATGTATAGGAATGATGATGATGATGATGATGATGATGATGATGATGATGATGATGATGATGATGATGATGATGTTAATGACAATGATAATGGCTGTGATCAGGACGACGATTGTGATCACGATGCTAACATGAACAATTACGTCAATGACAATGACGACAGTGATGATGATGGTAATGATGATAAAAAAAAGCTTTTGGTGATGTCACTGCTGCTGCTGCTGCCACTGCTGCTGCTGTTGCTGTTGCTGGCTGCTGCTGCTGCTGCAGCTGCCGCTGCTGCTACTGATGATAATGATAGTGACGATTATGATGATGATGATGACGATACAACGACGATGACGAGAGTGATGACGACGACGACGACAATGATGATGATGATGTGCTATTTCCATCCGGTTGGATTCGGAAAAGAAATGGAGATAAAAATACATTTATAACTGAAAGGGAAGTTGTATATGATTCATACCCTGAAATGCCTCATTAAGCAATCATTGTATGTGAAGGACATAACAATGAATTCACAATAGTGCCTCTGAAAATTAGGTTAACCATGTTTCATCCCACGACATGTGTGAGTGAGAGAGTTATTGCATATGCCTTTCATAGTGGAAACTAATTTAAGACAGAGCATTCCGATGATGAAGCGTATTTTTTGATGATGCCGCTTAGTGCACAAGGTACGAAATATGCCACTGTCCTTCGTGACATATCAACTGGATGGTTCCCATGTTCCAAGTGCATTGTAAGAAGGATGAACAGGCTATCATCATGGAACCGAAGGCCCACGCCTGTACATGTCGTATGTTAGATGATAGCATGCAGTGCCACTAGCGAGGGAGCATGTCATTCGTGTCCACACCATTGTTTGGGGTGATTTTTTGTGTACATGTGTGCGTGTGTTCGTGCGTGTGCGCGTGCCTTCATATGTGTGTGTGTGTGTGTGTGTGTGTGTGTGTGTGTGTGTGTGTGGTGTGTGTGTGTGTGTGTGTGTTTGCAGAAAAGAACATGGTAGGGTTGTCCTTGCCTTAGTCAGCTCTGGAAGTCCACTGATGAGTTAACGACAGGTGGTGAATGGAATGGGTCTCTCAAAGAACTATGAATCCACTGATAAGTTAAGGACAGGTGGCGAATAGAATGGGACTCTCAAAGAACTATGAATCCACTGATAAGTCAGAGACAGGGTCTCTCAAAGAACTATGAATCCACTGATAAGTCGGAGACAGGGTCTCTCAAAGAACTATGAATCCACTGATAAGTCAGAGACAGGGTCTCTCAAAGAACTATGAATCCACTGATAAGTCAGAGACAGGGTCTCTCAAAGAACTATGAATCCACTGATAAGATAAAGACAGGTGGTGAATGGAATGGGTCTCTCAATGAACTATTAAAATTATCACATCTGTCTAGACGAACACTAATTTCACTATCTGCCTCGGGACAACTCAGAGAGAAACACGTTTTGCAAACTACATACTGGTCACAACGGTTCCAAACACTGTTCATTTGGGGGGGGGGGGGGGGATGAATGCTTATTGATCACTCAAAAATGTGCTGATGTGTCCAGAGATAGTATTTCAACAGAATATTTAAAGGGTCTGTCCCAAAGAGTCCCTTCTGATGCTGTTCTTTTCCTCAGAAACTTTGGGAAAATACCTGACTCCATAAAACTTCCCTAAGGCACAGGGCAAAGTAGAAGGTGATTATACTGTGTCAGTAGAGCGTAGAGGGTTTCCAGGTTCGTGGTACACTGTGTGAGTTGTACACAGTGTCACTAGAGAGGAAATTGGTCCAGGGGATATGATACACTGTGTGGATTGATATATATATATATATATATATATATATATATATATGGATTACTAGTCTACATTCCCTCGAAGACAGACGCGAGGAGAAGGTTTTCATCCACAGTGAAAAGTTACTGCGTATGCCTACCCACCCCATGCACACCGAGATGCAGAACCCCACCAAAAACAGGCTAAAGAGAACAAGTTTCAACCACCTGTCTAAGAGCCTGCATCGCAGCAATGAAGACCTGCTGCCTGTTTCACCAGCCGAAATGGAGATGCTTCCAAATTTTGAGGAACCAGACAATCACCTGGAAGATGTCGCAATCATCACCGAAGTTCCTGGCATTAAAAGAATGGACCGTCAAGCCCCTCAAGTAATGAAAGCTCTAGCACAGGAGATGATCGCCAACCAATACAACCCCAGTGAGTGGACCCACGTCTTCACAGATGGATCCTCAGAAGGAGCAGTCAAGAATGGAGGAGCAGGGTTCTTCATCAGACACACCAATGGAAGATTGACACACAAGGCCTTCCCTACTGGAAAGATCTCCTCCAACTACAGAGCGGAGGCAATAGCACTGCTCCACGCAGTGAGGATCTTTCTGGAACCGGCCAGCCCATCACAGAAGGTTGTCTTCTTCACAGACTGCCGATCTCTGCTGCAGGGACTTCAGAACACAAGAAATGAACAACATACGCAAGACATCAAGGCTGCCCTCCATGAACTCTCAAAACAGTCTGTCATTACGCTTCAGTGGATTCCGTCTCATTGTGGGATCATGGGCAACGAAAAAGCTGATGCTCTCTCCAAAGCAGGCAGCAAAATGGAGCAGTTCAGCCACCCCGTGACCTACAGGGAGGCCAAGACCATCATCCACAACCAGTTTCAGTCCCAGTGGAAGAGAAGGCTGGGTGCAGAGAGTGGTGCTGACCCGATCCACCAGCTCCAAAGGCACCAGCAGACAATCCTCTTCAGACTGAGGACCGGCCACTGCAGACTGCTGAGCCACCTTAACCGCCTGAAGATCACCTACACTGACCAGTGTCCATGCGGCACTGGACCCCAGACCCCTGAACATGTCCTCCTGCGCTGTCTTACTCACGCAGCTCTACGACACAAAACCTGGCCGGAGGGAGCGGAGTTACAGGCGCAGCTTTGGGGAGCCCGTTCTGACCTAGAGAAGACCGCGGGCTTCATCATGGCGGCCGGGTTACAAGTCTGACGCATCCAGCTTCAATCGAACGCAGAAGAAGAAGAATATATGGATGAGACTGGCCCAGGGTACATGATACACTGTGTGGATTGATATATAGTATCATAGGGAGGAGGCTGGTCCAGGGTACATGATACACTGTGTGGATTGATATATAATATATATATATATATATATATATATATATATATTGCTGAACAATTAAGTTGTGGGGGAAAACAAGTGCAGGCTAACAATTCTTCAGTCGTTATAGTGATGACTTGGCAAAGATTTAAACTTTAAAAAAAAAAAAATGAAGAAAATGTGGAATGTATTATAAATATGAGAAGCCCTTCACCGGCTGCCTAAGGGAACCATCGCAATCCCTCTCGAAGGCACATCTATTTGTATTGCCTGCTCCTAGGCCTTTCGTCCGCTGGATCGGACTCATCAGGGAGACACGGCTGGTTGTGTCTGTGCTCTTGGTGTCAAATAGAGACACACCACAGTCCATAATTCTGTGGTATTCTCACCACCAAGGGTTCAAAAAAGAATCCAACAGCACCCCAAAGCAGCCAGCGAAGGGTAGTAAAATAGAACAAAACGAAAGTGTGGAGAGGAAAAAAGTTGTGGAAAAACTAAAAACATTATTCAAACAGTATAAAATATAGGGGACAATCTTTGAGCCTATGCTTGAGGATCCATTCAAGGATGCAAGGGAGATCAACAGATAAGGAACAGTCTGAGTGG
>JAMYXO010003938.1:17500-18675 GCA_033310375.1 Conus canariensis | reverse complement strand
TTTTCCTGTCTTGTCCCCCCCCCCCCCCCCCCCTTTTCTCTGTCTTTGTGTTCGTTTCCATTTCCACTTTTTTATGTTATCCTCTCTCGATGGTATTCCCACGCTGCTCATTCCAGCAATTTCATACACTGATGCAATGTCTGGTCGTGTTGCAGTGCCTGCAGTGGCAGTCTACATTTATTTTCTGTGGCGTTCAGCCAGGGTGGACGATGACGCGTAGCCAATGTTGAGGGCGTGAACGAAGAGGCGCACTCGCCTACTGCTCCACGTGGACAGGTAAAGACTTCCATTATTCTGCAACGGACTTCAGGTCTAAGCCCGGCAAAACATGTGAATTTTTGACAAATGCATATCTCAGCAGATGATACAGAATAATGCATAAAATAGTATTGCCCGGATAGGAATTCTTTTGTGCTCCGTTGATGACTGATGTTTGTAACGTGTAAAGATATCATAGTCAAATATTCAAGGGTCCGTTTGCTGTTTATCAAATGTACGTTACTTCACGTATTAAGTGCGTTCATTTTTACTTCACCTAGCTTGAACCTAAAACATTGCTTAATTTGCGAAGATCAGACGCTAAAATAGGGTTCTCATCAACAGGACCAAAGATTTCCTGCATCAACGGCCGCGGAAAACCGAGACCGGGACAAGCGAACTCAACGAATGCAGCTAAGTAGTCTTCTAGCTTCTTATTCTTCTCATTCTCTCTCCTTTTTCCTTCGTTTTTTTCCAGTGTAGCGTGCCTGTTCTTTCACAGTCGAGTGGGCTGATGTGGGCCTATAGTGTTCTTGAATCAAGTTTAGTACCTGGTATCAGTGTGTTCTTTCAGATTATATTATCATTATGTAGCGCCTGTCCTCGATTAGAAATCAAGCTTTAAGCGCTTTACAGTCCACACTCGCATTTACACAAGGAGCTTCCGACCTGGGTGGAGCCGAATGAAGAGCCGCCCGCTGATGCGCATCATTCGTTTCCCATCATTCAGGTGAACATCAGTCACTCGGACTTTTTCTTACAAGGCTGAGAGTCTCTTTATCCCTCACAGTTTTATGTCCACTTTCTATGAGAAAAGTGTCTGCCTTTCCCCACCCCTCCAAGGGGCTTCATGTCCTCTATGAGGCTTAGTGTCTGCCTTTCCCCACACCTCCATGGGGCTTCATGTCCTCTATGAG
>JAMYXO010003938.1:0-10000 GCA_033310375.1 Conus canariensis | reverse complement strand
GGTTAGGTGTCTGTCTTTCTTCTGCCTAGGGTTTCGTGTCCCCTTTATACATGGTTAGGTGTCTGTCTTTCTTCTGCCTAGGGTTTCGTGTCCCCTTTGTACATGGTTAGTGTCGTCTTTCTCTGCCTAGGGTTTCGTGTCCCCTTTCTACATGGTTAGGTGTCTGTCTTTCTTCTGCCTAGGGTTTCGTGTCCCCTTTCTACATGGTTAGGTGTCTGTCTTTCTTCTGCCTAGGGTTTCGTGTCCCTTTCTACATGGTTAGGTGTCTGTCTTTCTTCTGCCTAGGGTTTCGTGTTCCCTTGTACATGGTTAGATGTCTTTCTTCTGCCTAGGTTTTGTGTTCCCTTTTAAGTTTCGGTGTCTTTTTCTCTCGTAAATGTTTCGTGTCTCTCCCCCCCCCCCCCCCCCCCGTCTCCCCCACTTCTCCCCGCCATCCCTCGCTCTTTGTCTCCTTCAAAGTTTTGTGTCCTTTTTTTTTTTTTTATAAGGTTTGGTGTCTTTTCTTTCCAGCCTCTCCCCCCCCCCCCCCGCCCCCCAATTTTGTGTCAGCTTTCTATAAGAATCTGTGTCTCGCCCCACTCCTCGCCCCACAGGGCTTTTTTATCCTCTTTCCGTGAAATTGTCTTTTCCCTGCCACACGATTTTGTGTCCTCGGGTTTAGAGCCTCCTGTAATGTTTGGTCTGTCTTTTTCCACTCTTTAACATTTCGTGCCTCTGTCTATAAGGTTCGGTGTCTATTTCACCCCTACCATTGCGGTTTTGCATTGTCTTTTTATAATGTTTGGTGTATCTTTCCCTCCACCACAACCACCATCCCCCTCCCGGAGTATTGTGCCCTCTTCCCATGAAGTTCGGTGTCGTTTCACTCCTCACATACCTTCTTGTCCTGTAAGATCTCGGTGTCTCTTCCCTTCACCTCATACCAGTGTTTTGTGTCCTTACTCTCAAAGACAGTGAGTGCCCCCCCCCCCCCCCCCCGCTTACTCCCACCCAATCCAACAGTGTTTCGTGTCTTTTTTTGTCTACGAGGCTCGGAGCCTCCCCACTTAACCCCCCAGGTTTCAAGACTTCTTTCTACAAATTTTCGGTGTCTCACCGCTCCAGAATTTTGTGTCCTACAATGTTTGGTATCTGTTTTGCCACCATAAACTGTTGTCTTCTTTTCTTGAGGTTGTGTGTTTCTTCTGCCTGCCCCACTTCCCCAACCCTCCGGGGTTTCGTGTCTTTACATAAGTTTGTGTCTCGCTTCCACCCACCGGGTTTCGTACCTTTTCTAAAAGATTCGGTGTAAACCTCCTCTCCCACCCCACCCCCCTTCACCTCCACCCCCACCCCCCTTTTTTGGGTTTCGAGATCTCTTTCAACTAAAGTTCGGTGTCCACCTCAACCCGACACCCTCTACCCCATTCTCCCAGGTTTCGTAACCGTTTTCTTTACAGTTTGGTATTTGTTTTCCCCTAAAGGATTCCGTGCCCTCTTTCTTACTGTTCAGTGTATTTCTTTCCCCCACGCCACCGGGTTTG
Source organism: Conus canariensis (assembly GCA_033310375.1). Taxonomy (NCBI): domain Eukaryota; kingdom Metazoa; phylum Mollusca; class Gastropoda; order Neogastropoda; family Conidae; genus Conus; species Conus canariensis. The sequence continues at coordinate 8,477 of JAMYXO010003938.1, read as the reverse complement.
TGCTTCCTTTTATTACAGTTTGGTATTTGTTTTCCCCTAAAGGATTCCGTGCCCTCTTTCTATACTGTTCAGTGTATTTCTTTCCCCCACGCCACCGGGGTTTTGTGCCTGCCTTTTATGAGTTTCAGTGTGCTTCCAACCCCCCTCCCCCCCCCCCCCCCCCCCCGGGGGTTTGTGTCTTCTATCGCAAAGGTTCGGAGTCTGTCCACCCCACTGCACAAGATTTTATCTTCTCTTTCTGTCAGGTTCGGGTTTCGGTTTATTTCTGTTAAGGTTCGGCGTCCTTCCCATTTCGTCCGCTCTAGGTTTTGAGTCCTTTCTGTAAAGATTCGATGTCTCTCCTCCGCTGTCTGGGGTTTCCTTTCCTTTTGTTTTTTTACGAGGTTCGTTGCGTCCCCCTACATTCTCCCGCGTCCCCCCACCCCCGGATTTACTTATCTTTTTCGAATAGGAATGGTTTTCTCTACTGCACCCCCACCCCTCCAGGGTTTTGAGTCTTCTTTCTGCGAGGCTCTGTATTTCTCCCCACACCCTCCCACACCTCCGGCTTTGTAGTCCTGTTTTGTACAAAGTTCGGTGTATTTCGATTCCTTTCTTTTATAAGGTTAGCTCTGTTCTCTACCCCTCCCTCCCCCCCCCCCCCCCCCAGCGGGTTTTGAGAGCTCTTTCTTTAAAATTCGTTGTCTTTCCTTCGGCCCCCGCATCTCCGGGTTTGAATCCTCTTTCAACAATTTTTGGGTCCCAATCCCCGCTACCCCTCCCTTCTGGGTTTCGTGTCGTCTTTTTTAGAAGGCTTGCTGTCTTCTCCACACCCACCCCCCTTCCAATGTTTTTGCTCTCTTCTAGAAGTTCGCTATCTCTTTCCTCCCAGAGGGTTTCGTGTCCTCTTCATGTCGTGCCCACCGCCACCCTCCCCCACAGAGTTGTGTGTTTTTCTACGGGGTTTAGTGTCTCCCCCCCCCCCCACCCCCCACCCCTTCGTCCACAGCTTCGTGTTCTTCTGCAGTGGTTGTTTCTTCTTTTCATTTTCTCTCCTCTTTCACACAGTGTTTTCCACGTGTCTTTATTACCTTATAATTTTCTCATGGGATTTACTGTCTTTTTAAGGGGTAGTGCCGCCCTTTCAGGTCTACCTCTCTCTTTTCACTGACTATAGTGTCGGCTTTCCATCTGGTTTGGCATTTCCTTTCAGAGGGTTTTGTGTCCTTTCATACAGTGTAGTGTCTTCTTTTCATAGAACTGATCTTTTGCCATTTGTTCGGATTGGAGTCGTCTTTTTATGGCCAGTTTGTCTTCTTTGATTTATTGTCCTTTGTTCATATGGTTTGGTGTTTTCTTTTTGTTGAATCCAAGGTCCTCCTTTCATACACTTCAGTGTTCTTTTTCTAAGAGTATGGTATGGCTTGCATAGAGTATAGTGTCTTTTCGCAGCGTTTAGTGTCCTTTCTGTTGTTTACTGTCCTCTTTTCATAGGGCTCTGGATCCTCCTTTCGTGTAGTTGAATGTTTTCGTTTAAGAGTTTATGGTCTGCGTCGTTAGTTTATTGTTCTCTCTTAAAACGTTTCAGCGTTTTTATCCCACAGGGTGCAGCGTCCTCTGTCACCACATGTAGTGTCTTTTTGGTAGGACTAGTGTCTTGAGTAGGGTCTAGAGCAATCTTTTAAATATTTTCGTTCTGTATTTCAAACGACTGTTCTGTGTAGGACATAGGTTCAGTTCATGAGATTTAGAATGTCAGTGTTTCCCATTGTTTAATGCCTTATTTTCGTAGGTTTTTAGTGTTAGGGATGCTTGTGTGTGCGTGCGTGCATGCGTGTGTGTGTGTTTGTGTGTGTGGCGTGCGTGCGCGCTTCCCATCTGCTGCAGAGAGAAGAACCGGACTGCTGTGAGAAGTTAGTGCTGACGCTGGCTGTACCATGCCGTGTGGAGGTATAGAACTTCAGCCGGATGGGTCGGTGGTGCGCCAGGCGCTTGTGGATCTTCAGAGGACACCATATTTCTCTCGGAGAGTGCGGGTGTGATCGCAGACCAGAAGACGGCTAGTCCAGAGCTACACAGCAGAGATGAGAAGGTAACACACCACTTCAAGTGGTGAAGACAGTTAACTTACTCTGGAACAGTCATTCTCATAAAGGATCAAATGAAAAGAAGCGGAATGGTGTTTAACGTGGAAATCACGCCAGTTGACGAACACAGCAGTAAACACTGTACAGACACATGCATATTCCGGTCCGTTTCGTTCATAGCGACCTTTTTCTTATGGTGTTGCAAATGGAAAACATGTACGTTTTGATATGGAAGTTGGTGAAATACTTTAAATGTTTTTCACATGATATATCTTAACCGAAGTATTGTTCTATGACCAGAGAACAAGAGAAGAAAAACTTAATGAAATCAGAACAGATTAGCTTAAGTAAGTAGATAAGATTTATTTACATACAAAGTCAAGTGTTAAAGAGAAATACCAGCACATCTGTCAACAGGAGCAAGAACTGCGGTCGGCTGGGTTATAAGCAACATTACCTTACCTTTTGGCTGCGGAAAGGGTGACCAGGACACGTGAATGCAGCGGATCACAAGCTTCCCCAGCGTATCGTCCAAAGCAGTGTTCACAGCACCTGGCTCTTTGGAGGGGCTTGACGTCTTTTGTATGGTTTAACCTCGCCCCGCCCCCCTCCCTCAGGGACTCCGTGTCTTTTTCAGTCGGAGGATTCATTCACTTAGTTTACATATTTAGTGTCCCCTTCATTAAGAGTGTGCAGTATTTTCTTCATTTGACAGGTTTTTGTGTGTTCTTTCCCAAGGTTAGTGCCCCCTACATTCACACGTCAGTGTGTCTTGTTTCTCGAGGTTTAGAATCGTGCTTTCCTCGCGTCCTTTAACATGAGCAGCATGTGTGCTCTGGGTTGTTACGTCGGTCTTCTGTGGAACAAGGATACATCACACGGGGTACCAGAGGGAGCATTTTCTGGAAGGGCGTGAAAAATGACTCAAAAGCTTTGCGGCGTGTTACATGATTCAGTGATCTGGAACATGGACGCGTGTTTTCAGATAAACTGGGTCTGGCTGCAGTGCTGTAGAGGAATTTTTTTATCCTTCCGAAATGTTTCCTAGTGCGCACCTGGTACCTCCTGGCCTGAGTATCCATAAATCCACAAAAAAAATCCGGCATTATAATCTAAGCCAACATGTGGATCCTTCCTTTGGTTTAATGTCTGTCTTTCTTTCATAAGGTGTCGTCCGTCAAATAGTAAGCAGTGTTCTCCGTTCACAGATTTAGTATCATTTAGCGTTCTTTCATGGTTGTTTTTGAGGGATTAGTGTCTTTTTTCATATGATTTTGTGTCCTCGTTTTACAGGCTTTAGCATTCTTTCTGTTCGATGCGGTGTCTTGTTTTTGTAGGGTTTGTGTCCTATCATAGAGCTTAATGTCCTCCTTTATACAGTTTAGTTTCCAGTGTTTCTAGGGTCAGTGTCTTCTTTCCCTCGAATTTAGTATCTATTCATATGGTTTGGTGTTATCTTTTTATAGGACTTGGTGGGATAAGCTCCAAGCAGAAGGGACGTCCTCGTATCAACACAGCCATGACGTCACTGCACGAACGCTTCGCCAGAGCCATTGTCAAGGCCGTAGAGGACTGCCCGACAGACCGCGCTTCATCATGGTGGAACCACATCCGCGATGCCACCTACCAATCTGTCTCTGACACCTTTGGGAAGAGAGTGAGGAAGAATAAAGCCTGGTTCGAAGCAGGAATCGTGGAGATGGAGCCTGCCATTGCTTCTAAACGAGCTGCACTCCAAGATCACAAGAGATAGCCCTCAAAGAACACACTAGCCACACTCCGAAAAGCTCGCAGCAACGCCCAGCAGATGCCCGGAAATGCGCCAGTGAGTACTGGCTAAACCTGTGAGAGGGTATTCGTATCTCCGCCGACTGCGGCAGCATCCGCGCCATGTGTTAAGGCATGAAGAAAGCGTTCAGCCCTAGCGCCATCAAGATCGCTCCTCTAAAATCTACATCCGGGGATCATCGACTGCAGCAAACAGATGGAGAGATGGGCGGAGCACTACCAAGAGCTGTACTGCAAGGAAAACTCGGCCACCCACACAGCCTTCGAGAACCCCCCCCCCCTGCCTGCCATGGAGGAGCTCGACGCCCCACCCACCATTGAGGAACTCGGCAAGGCATCGACACGCTAGCCTGTAGTAAAGGTCCGGGTAGCGACAGCATTACGCCAGAAGTCATCAAAGCCGGCAAGAAGAGTTCTATTCTCAAGTCGCCTCCATGAGCTTATGTTGCAGTTTTGGGAGGAAGCGACCATACCCCAGGACATGCGCGATGCAAAAACATCACGCTATACAAGAACAAAGGGAACAGCATCTGCACTATCGCGGAATATCCCTCCTCAGCATTGTTGGTAAAGCCTTCGACCGCGTCGTCCTTAACAGGCTGCAGCTACTCGCCGAACGAGTGTAGCCAGAGGCACAGAGCTGCGAGGTCAACGATCGACATGTTCTCCCTGAGGCAGCTACAAGAGATGTGCCTCGTGTAGAGACGACCCTTGTTCATCGCCTTCATCGACCTGATCAAGGCGTTTGACTCTGTTAGTAGGTCAGGCGTCCTTCACCCTACTACATCGGATTGGATGCCCACTCAAGCTCCTGAAGATGATCACGTCCTTCCATGACAAGATGAATGGCACTGTTCAGTACAATGGTTCATCTTCGGACCGCTTCCCAATCAAGAGCAGTGCCAAACAAGGGTGCGTGCTTGCTCCGACACTCTTCGGCTCTTTTCCCTGCTGCTGCGCTACGCCTTCCGACACTCTGAACACGGCATCTTCCTCCACACTAGGAGTGACGGAAGCCTCTTCAACTTGGCACGCCTCCGAGTAAAGACGAAGTTGCGTAAAGTCCTCATCGGGAAGACGCTCTTCGCAGAATACACCACCCTCACTGCCCACATTAAGGAATCGCTAAACGGCCCATCACCTGCTTCGCTGATGCTTGCACCGGCTTCGGCCTCGCTATCAGCTTGAAAAAACGAAACATCATGGGCCAATACGTCAGCAGTACTTCCTGCACCTCCATCGGCGACCACACCCTCGAAGTGGTCAACGACTTGGTTTTGCTGGGCTCGACCATCTCCAGCAACCGCTATATGGACGCCGAGCTGAACATGCGGATCGGCAAGGCAGCAACAGGGATGGCCCTTCTAGTGAAGAGTCTGGGACAACACCAAGCTAACGTCAAACACCAAGATGAAAGTGTACCACGCCTGTGTGCTGTAAGCACTCCTCTCTGTGGAAACGAAGCATAGACCCTGTATCTCAACAAGAACGCTGACTGAACGCCTTCTGCGCTGCCTCGGAAGACTCCTGGGCATTACTTGGCAGGACCGCATCACTAACACGGACGTCCTGGTCCAGGCAGGGATGCTTACCATGTTCGCTATGCTGACACAGATACACCTGTGCTAGCTTGGCCACGTCGGCCGCATGTACCACGGTCGCATCCCAAAGGACATGCTGTGCGGCGAGCTGGCTACAGGCTCCTGATCCACATGACGGCCCGCCGTACGCTACAGAAATGTAAGTGCGATCAGAGGGCAGGCAGCCTCGACCCAGTAGACCTGGAGACGGCAGCTTCAGACAGGATCAGCTTGCAGTCCACCATCAAGGCCGGTATCAAGCAAGCAGACCAGAGGAGAGAGGCCCAGTTGGAAGAACTGAGGAGCCGCTGACGGCAAAGAATCGCATCACCAACCGACGCTCGTGGCCGAGACTTCACCAGCAGCAACTGCAACAGAGTCTGCCGCTCGATGATCCGGCTCTTCAGCCACAGTAGGCGCTGCAACTCCACAACTGACTGATCCATGGTGCGACACCATTGTCCCAAGACAGACGGATGCCATCATCATCGTGTGCGAGAAGGTCCTCTTCTCTTACCGGTTGGTGTTCCTTTCTTCAGGGATTCATGGCCTTCTTTTGTAGAGTTCTTGTACCGTTTTATGTTTTAAAGACTTCCATCCACAGAGCTTATAGCGACTTCTCATAAGGTTTACTTCTTCCATCGGGTTTAGTATCCCAGCATAATTTAGCGTTATCTTCCACAGTGTTAGAGACGAACCTTTATCTTGGGGTTAATGTAACTGGTTAAGGGGTTTTAGTTTCGGTCTTCATATACAGAATCTAGAGTATTCTTTCTTGATATTAAATGCCTTTATTGGCTATCAGTATCCCATTTAATTTTGCTGTTTATGAACTAAAGGCCTTGGTGTCTCCTTTCGTTGACATACTTTATTCTTTCGTATGGTTTGGTGACCTTTGAATTTAATCTAGGGCTTTTCTTTCGGCAGGCCATAAAGAATGACCGCTCTCCGAGGAATAGTATCAGCCCATCGGAGAACCATTGTGCAACGTCTTCCAGGACAGTTGCCATCCTCGCCAAGAACATACACGTCTCGGGGAAGGGAATCGCATGACAACACCACCGAAGTGCTATAAAGTCAACTGACGATGATGTAAGTGCAAATTTGTACTTAGAAGCAGTTCTTATGCTGGTATTTATCTGGTAAGTTTTGTTCTTCCGAGGCAGGTAATAAATAGGCAGGTAGGTAGCCAGATAGTTGAAGTTACAATATTTTGTTTGATTTCAGGACTTGGTTGGGTTTTTACTTTTTTTCAAATGGTTTCTTGTAGACCCATCTCCCCCTTTGTTATGTGTTGTGGAGTGGATCCCCAACTCTATCTCCCCCTCCCTCCTCCGTTCATTCCTGCATTTCCCCCCACACCACCTCTCCGTGCCTTACCGCCTTTTTTCTGCCCCTTTTTAACATCTGTTGGAGGGAACGTGGCTGTCAGTTCTTTGGTAACGTTAATGCCGAGGAAATTTTTTTTTTACTCCACCGACAGAACATAAGGGACTTCACGCTCGTATTCTTCAACCATGGGAACAGAGAAAGGGGGGGGGGGGGGCGGTTGTTAAAAAATTCAACGGTGCAGAAATTAGATTTTCACTGCGGGTGAGATGGAGAAATGAGGCATTATGAAAGATTATTCTGAACCATGCGAAAGCGGGATGCTAAACCTGATGAAAGGAGAGAGCATGTAAAAATTCTTAATTGAATTATATTAGGCGCGCGCGTGCACACACACACACACACACACACACACACACACACACACACACACACACACACGCACACATACACACTCTCTCTCTCTCTCTCTCTCTCTCTCTCTCCTCTCTCCACACACACACAAACCACACGCACGCACAACCACAAACACAATCTCCCACAAACATCACCCCCCCACACACACCCCACACACACACACACACACACACACACACACACACACACACACAACACACACGCACTGCCAACACACATTTGTACTCTAATCTTTTTGCTTTACAAGCGTAGAGATTGGTAGCACACGTATAGGTAAACTATAATTAGTTCTGGTTAAAAGGAAAGAAGCGTACAAACAAAACAAAATTTTGTATTGGAGAGGTATTTATGTGCCCAAGAATTCACTTGTTCAAAATATTTGTTTACATCAACGGGGCAAAGAACTCCTGCACCAACGGCCGTGGAAACCGGAGAGCAGGACGAGTGAACTCGAGGAATGCAGCTTAGTATTAGGATAGTTGGCACGGTGGTCTTGTACTTAAATCTTTTTTTTCAAGTCATTTTCCCGCACTTTTCCAGTACAGCCCCCAGTTTTTTCATAGTGTTGTTTCGTAGACCTAGAATAATCTTTTTAAAGAGTTAAGTGTTTGGTTCTGTGGAGAGGTTCACCGTGTGCTTTCCAGATAGTTTGCCTTCATTTCCTGAGGTTTCAGTGTCTTCTTCCTTCAGTTTTTTTTTTCAGTGTTTTATCTCCTTCGTTAAATGGGCTTAGTGTCATCTTTGTCAGGGTTTGTCTTCTTGATTCACAAAATTCAGTTTTCTCTTTTGTGCGTCTCTCTAGCGTTTAGTGTCGGTCGTTCATATGCTTTATTAGTTGCTCAGGTTTCTTATGTCGGTGTTCTGTGGTACAAGGACACAAAACAGGGGGTGCCAGGGGAAATATTTTCTGGAAGAGCATGAATGGTTTACTCCGCTACGTAGCAGGTCTCCTATTTTAGGGATCTGGAACATGGACGCATGTTTTCAGATCATCTGGGACTGAGCTGCAGAAGTGTAAGGAAGTCCGTAGAGCTCTTCCAGTAATATTCCCTAGTGCGCACCTGGTACCTCCTGATCCGAGTGCCCTTTAATGCACAGAACATCTGTGGCAACGTTAACATGTGGATCCTTTCATATGTTCTGCTGCCCTTCTTAAAGATTTGATGTCATATTTCAAATGTTTAGTGTTTTCTTTCATGGGCATTCATATTTTCTTGTTTAATGTTCTTTTCATAGGGTGGAGTATCTTTTTTTAAGTAGCGAGTGTTGTCCTTCTGGGCGGCCTTTCCTGTGTTCA
>JAMYXO010003937.1:2500-18676 GCA_033310375.1 Conus canariensis | reverse complement strand
AAGAAGCGAAATTACGCGGCTCCGGCTGGTCTGAAGGAACAGTCCTTGAAATCAGATTAAGACAAACAAAGTTCTATCCTATAGTCGGCAATTCTTACATCCCTCTCCCAAGAGAGTTAGAGTTAAAACGAGCAGTCTTAAACATACATAATTCAGATAACTTATGTTTCATGTGGTGTGTTTTGGCGCATTTACACCCAGTTAAAAATAATGCAAACAGAGTATCTAATTATGGGCAATATATAAAATGAGCTGAACTTTAATAACATAAACTTCCCAGTAAGCATGGACAGTTTAAGCCAGTTTGAAGAGCAAAACAAACCAATAACCGTAAACGCATATACATGGTCTGTAGCAGACAATCTTCAGCCTCTAAGGATTTCTCCCAATGCTCCCACTTTAGGTGAATCCCTTAACAAGCATGTAGACTTGATTCTGTTTACAGACGGTTCCAAGAGCCATTATGTATTAATCAGATCAATTAGCAGACTTATGGCTTATACTACAAACAATACAGCTAAACAAGAGCTTTGTAGAAGGTGTTTGGTTAGAATCCCGTCTATTGAGGCAGCTGACAAACATAAGAAACATTGTAAAAGTTTTGTAGACTGTAAAACCGAACTTCTTACGCCCCACCCGGGTCTAAAGTTAGTTTTAAAAACATACACAAACTGCAGATGAGACCATACGTAGTCTATGCTGACTTTGAGGCGATTTTGCCACAGTACTATGGCCCTCAACAAGCAGAAGAACAAAAATCAGCTTCATTAACCCACCATCAGATTTGTTCTTATGCTTTTATTGTTGTTAGATCAGATGGCGGACACACACAACCAGAGATTTACAGAGGCCCCGACGCAGCCGGTCGATTTTTACAACACATGAAACACCTTCGCAATCAATTCTCTATTCAGCTAAATCTCTCAGACATTAAGATGACTCCCGAAGACCAAAGGCGCTATGAATCATTTACACACTGTTGGATATGCGGCTCAGAGCTAACACCCAACAGTAAAGACGTGACAGTAAGGGACCACGATCACATTACTGGGAAATTCAGAGGAGCTGCACACAACAGTTGTAATCTTCAACTTAAGGTTGACCCCAAGACATGGAAACTGCCTATCTTCTTTCATAACTTACGAGGCTATGATTCTCACTTTATCATGCAAGCAATAACTTCTGAATGTAAGAGGGTTAGCTGTATTGCACAATCATCAGAAAAGTACATGACCTTTACTGTGGACTGTTTATCCTTCTATGACTCTGCCCAACATCTGATGGGAGCTTAAGCAAACTAGCAGAATCTCTACAAGACTGCCCAATAACTAAAAAATATTTTAACTCGGCTTTAGTACATAAAGGCGTTTACCCTTATGAATACATGGACTCGTGGGACAAGTTTGATGAGCCGGCGCTGCCAGCAAAGGAAGACTTTTAAAGCCGTCTTACAGGCAAAGACATATCTGACTCTGACTATGAATACGCACAGAAAGCCTGGACAGAATTACACTGCCAAACAATGGGCGATTATCATGATCAATATTTATTGGCTGACGTGTGTTTATTGGCAGACGTCTTTCAGAATTACAGATCTACATGCATGAAACACTACGGCCTAGATTCATCACATTACATTTCTGCCCCGGGGTTGTCTTGGGACGCCTTCTTAAAGTCTACAAACATTGAGATTGACTTAATATCTGATCTGGCCACACTCCAGATGATTGAGGATGGGCTGAGGGGAGGCATTAGCATGGCTTCACATCCTTACTGCAAAGCCAACAACAAGTACTTAGATGACTATGATCCCACTAAACCATCTAACTATCTAATGTACTTAGACGCCAACAATCTGTATGGGTGGGCCATGAGCCAGGCACTGCCATTAAAAAACTTTAAAATGTTCGTAGGGCCTCATGATGTTAATAATATGTTGAGTTATCCACCGCTTCTTACGCCTGATTATCCAATCGGGCTAATCTTAGAGGTAGACTTAGAATATCCTACAGAGTTGCATGACCTCCATAACGATTATCCCCTAGCAGCAGAAAGATTAAAGATGAGTCCCACAGAACCGCCCAAACTCGTGCCTAATCTTCGTCACAAGACTAAGTACGTATGTCATTACAGACTGCTACAGTTTTACTTAAGACGCGGACTGAAACTTACTGCCGTTCATAGAATAATAGAATTTGAACAAGAGCCCTTTATGAGGCCATACATCATGAAGAATACTGATCTTAGGACTAAAGCCACTGACGCTTCAGAAAAAGACTTTTTTAAACTAATGAACAACAGTTGTTTTGGCAAAACCATGGAAAACCCACACAAGCGTAAAGATGTAAGATTAGTTACAAAAGAACAAAGAGCAATTAAGCTGGTCTCTAAACCTAACTACCAAGACTTTAGAAGATTTAGCGACAGCCTGGTTGGCATTATGATGAAGAAACAGAATGTGAAGTTGGACAAGCCGGTGTTTATTGGGTTTACTGTGTTAGAGCTGTCAAAGCTGTTAATGCTTGAATTTCTGTATGACTACTTTAAACCGCTGTACCCAGAATCAAGAGTTCTTTACACAGACACTGACTCTTTTATTCTGGATGTTCCAACTGAAGACTTTTATAAGGATTTAGAAGCGGAGGTAGCCAAAGGAGGTGATGGATGGTACGACACATGTGACTACCCAAAAGACAGCCCTTTACATTCAACTGTAAACAAGAAAGTAATTGGAAAGATGAAGGACGAACTTAATGGGACAGTTATACAAGAATGTTGGTCTACGGTCAAAGATGTATAGCGTTGCTAGCCAGACTTCTGTAATGAAGAAGGCTAAGGGTGTAAGTAAAGAAGTTGTAAAAAAAAATATAAGTCACGACAACTACAAGCAGGCTCTCTTTGAAAACAAAGTATTTCATCACACAAATGTTAATCTGCGCTCTACTCTTCATCAAGTAAACACAACTGCTGTTAATAAGAAATCACTAGTCTCTAACAATAACAAGCGAACTTACGTTAATTCTGAGTTTTCATACGCTATAGGTCACTGGAGAACTGACTTAAAAGATTAACTTGACTGACTTAATTGATCTAGTTGCAAAGCGAGAGGACTGCAGGCGGAAATCTAAACAAATCTTAAATAAATGTTAGCGAACCGCCCAGAGAACGTGGACAAACGAGTCACAAGACGAAACACAACTAGTTTCGACCTCTTAGGTGAGACATTAACGAATAAAACAATGAAAATTCACTTAGCTTTGATCGCTTCAGATCACTTGGTAGGGTTCAGCGCAAGGAAGAAGGCGTTGAATGAGAACGAGGCTGTTGGAAGGGAAATAGTGAGCGAGTCAAAGTCGTAATGAAGATAATAATATTACTGATAGGAATACTAATAATGGTCAAAATACTGAGAAAAAAAAAAAGAAAAAAAAAGGGACAAGATTACTACCAATCTGTGTCAATAAGTATGGGTATGGGAGAAAGGAGAGTGGGTTAGAGGATTCTTAAACAGCAGGGTTGCCGTGGCAACAGTCCCAGAGGCGAAGGCGATGGTGATGTCAATGCCAGTGGTAGTATCAATACTAGCAATAGTATTACTGAATGATACTGCTAACAACGATAGTGAAGGTTAAGGTAATGAAAGCATGATACAGAAATATATTTAGAAAATACAATTTTTATAATAATCAAATAAATAAATAAATGAAACATTAAAAATAATAATAAATTAAAAAATCAGTAAATAATAATAATTAAAAAAATAATAATAAAAAAAAATAATAATAAAAAAAAATAATAATAATAATGATAATAAATGCATAAATAAGATAGCTATAAGTTGTGTGAGGTGAATAGTGGGAGATAAGGTAGTATGTGTGTGTGTGGTGGGAGGATATTATGGGCTGAGATAGAAGTGGTGGGTTGGTACATGTTACTTTAAGGTGTAGATGCTATGAGGGTGGAGGGAAGAAGGGGATGGGTTTACGTACTAACTGGGGGAGGGGGAGGGGCAACATATTCACACCTATACACAATCTCTCTCTCTCTCTCTCTCTCTCTCTCTCCCCCCCCCCCCCCCCCCCCCCTTTCACGACCAACGATAAAGGAGCCAGCATTCTATTTATTATGTGTGTGTGTATGTGTGAGTGTGAGTGTGTGTGTGTGTGTGTGTGTGTGTGTGTGTGTGTGTGTGTGTGTGTGTTCCATTTGTAATATCAGCCTTATTCATTGGTTACCCCCACCTCCACCCCCAGCAACCGCCATATCCACCAACACCCCTACACACATCATTACTAGGGCAGGGGGAGGGGGGAGTAAGTCGATTGATGTAGCAAATGGAGAGACTCAGAGAGTGTAGGAAAAGGGAAGATGATGATAGCTGCAACCTATGTCTGAGGTAAACAGAGGGAGGTAGGGTGGTATGGGTGTGTGTAGGTGGGGGATATTTCAGGCTGGAGCTGCAGAGATGGAATGGTACATACTACTTTTGGACGTTGATGCCATGAGGGTGGACGGTGCCCAGTTTGGCAATGAGATGAGATTCCTGCATAAGGCGTTCCAAGCTGTCACTCTTAGATTGCCAAAGTGCCAAGACTTTGACATGGTTGATGTTGTGTTGGGCATGGTTGAAGTGTAGAGCGACTGGTTTGGGCCGATGGTGGCGGATGTCGGCCAGGTGTTCAGAGATGCGCGTCTCAAGTGTGCGAGATGTCTCACCTACATAGATCTTACCGCACAGCTGACAGTGGATGGTATACACAATGTTGTGGCTCTGGCAGGAGAAAGTGCGTTTAATAGTGAAAGAGCCTGTGGGGCCATGTAGGATGGTGTCTGGTTTGGTGAGAGAGCAGATTTTGCAGTTGGGTTTTGAGCAGGGGAAAGTACCTGGTGGCTTAGGTGTTGAGATTTTGTTCAGCTTAGAGCGCACCAGTAGGTCGTTGAGGTTTTTGTCACGTTTGAAAGTGATCATTGGTGTGGTCTCAAAGGCAGGTTTATGGTTTTCTACTATGTGCCAGTTAGACTTCAGGATCCTGCAGATGGGCAGACAACATTTCAAACAACAAACCACAATCATCATGCCCATAGCCACTGCTTCAAGACTCAGACAGCTCATCCATACACACAACCAGCTCATTCACAATCACTGCTACCAGATTAAGCAAGACAAGTTATCAAAATTACGAAACAAACACGAGGCAAACCCAGACCAGTTGAATCCCCCTACACACAACACTGACCCTTCTATCACCCATGAGCAACACCGCCACCTTGTTCGCTGCATTCCTGATAATCTGACTCTCACCAATGATGAAAGATCAGTCCTGGCAAAAGGTCTGAAATTTATTCCCATTCAGCCTGCCACCAATAAATATCAAAACCACGTTGATGTTGAAAGATTCTTTAGAAAATTAAGATGGATGGCTGCACTTGACGGTGTGCCCAAGCCCCCTCTACCAGACAGCTCAGACATTTTTACCCACCTTTTTCGAACTCCAGTGCTTCGCCAGCCACCTCTTGACAAATCCACTGAAGTTGAACTCTACATCAAAAAGTGTAGAAAAGAAATCTCTCAAGTTAAATCCAAACCTGTCCGCAATTCCAACCTCTCACGGGATGAACAAAAAGCCCTTGAATCACTGAGACAAAGACAAGACATTGTCATCAAACCAGCAGACAAGGGTGGTGCAGTGGTGGTCTGGGACAAACAGTTGTACATAAAAGAAGCACACAGACAACTGTCAGACACAAATTTCTATACACCACTCACAGCATCACCCCTCCCCCAACACCAGAAACTCATCTCAACCACAGTTAAACAAGAAATCAAACACAACAACTTACCGAAGACAGCCAAACTCCTCATAATGACAGACACCAAACAACCCACCTTCTACCTGCTCCCTAAAATACACAAAACCAATACTCCCGGCAGACCCATAGTATCTGCATGCAGCTGCCCTACAGAACACATTTCACAGTACTTAGACTCTCTCCTCCAACCCATAGTACAAAGCCTCCCCACATACCTCAAAGACACTACACACACACTCAACATGATTAATTCATACAACACAGATCCCACTTTCAAACCCAGCCTCCTCTTTACCCTTGATGTCGTCTCTCTCTACACTTCCATCCCTCATGCTGATGGACTGAAGGCCCTCGCATTCTTTCTTAACAAACGGCCCCCCAACCAACAACACCCTCCCACAGCTACACTAGTCAGACTTGCAGAATTAGTCCTCACCCTCAATACTTTTGAATTCAACAACCACACATTCTCACAAATCAGTGGTGTTGCTATGGGAACCAAAATGGGACCATCCTATGCCTGCCTCTTCATGGGACACCTAGAACACCGCCTACTAACCTCTTACACAGGCCCAACACCAGAGCTCTACAAAAGATACATAGATGATGGATTGGGAGCCACATCCATGCCAGAACATGACCTCCAGAATTTCCTCAACTTTGCACAGACCTTCCATCCATCCATCCAGCTGACCTACACCATTTCACAGTCAGTTAATTTCCTGGACATCACTATCTCCCTCAAAGATGGACTGCTTCAAACCTCAGTCTTCTACAAACCTACTGATGCGCACTCATACCTGGACTACACATCTTCCCACCACCAGTCCATTAAAAATAGCATTCCATATTCTGAATTCCTTCGCCTACGCAGACTGTGCTCTAGCGAAGAGGATTTCACTATACAAGCAGCCAAAATGTCTGATTTTTTCACCAACCGTGGATACCATAGTGCCGTCATCAGTGATGCTCTCAGCCGCACTGCAGCTAAATCCAGAACATCTACTCTGGAAACTAAACCTCCCAAAGAGACAGACAGACCCACTGCCTGCCTTCTCTTCCATCCTCACAATCTACCCATCTGCAGGATCCTGAAGTCTAACTGGCACATAGTAGAAAACCATAAACCTGCCTTTGAGACCACACCAATGATCACTTTCAAACGTGACAAAAACCTCAACGACCTACTGGTGCGCTCTAAGCTGAACAAAATCTCAACACCTAAGCCACCAGGTACTTTCCCCTGCTCAAAACCCAACTGCAAAATCTGCTCTCTCACCAAACCAGACACCATCCTACATGGCCCCACAGGCTCTTTCACTATTAAACGCACTTTCTCCTGCCAGAGCCACAACATTGTGTATGCCATCCACTGTCAGCTGTGCGGTAAGATCTATGTAGGTGAGACATCTCGCACACTTGAGACGCGCATCTCTGAACACCTGGCCGACATCCGCCACCATCGGCCCAAACCAGTCGCTCTACACTTCAACCATGCCCAACACAACATCAACCATGTCAAAGTCTTGGCACTTTGGCAATCTAAGAGTGACAGCTTGGAACGCCTTATGCAGGAATCTCATCTCATTGCCAAACTGGGCACCGTCCACCCTCATGGCATCAACGTCCAAAAGTAGTATGTACCATTCCATCTCTGCAGCTCCAGCCTGAAATATCCCCCACCTACACACGCCCATACCACCCTACCTCCCTCTGTTTACCTCAGACATAGGTTGCAGCTATCATCATCTTCCCTTTTCCTACACTCTCTGAGTCTCTCCATTTGCTACATCAATCGACTTACTCCCCCCTCCCCCTGCCCTAGTAATGATGTGTGTAGGGGTGTTGGTGGATATGGCGGTTGCTGGGGGTGGAGGTGGGGGTAACCAATGAATAAGGCTGATATTACAAATGGAACACACACACACACACACACACACACACACACACACACACACACACACACACACACACACACACACTCACACTCACACATACACACACACATAATAAATAGAATGCTGGCTCCTTTATCGTTGGTCGTGAAAGGGGGGGGGGGGGGGGAGAGAGAGAGAGAGAGAGAGAGAGAGAGAGAGAGAGAGAGAGATTGTGTATAGGTGTGAATATGTTGCCCCTCCCCCTCCCCCAGTTAGTACGTAAACCCATCCCCTTCTTCCCTCCACCCTCATAGCATCTACACCTTAAAGTAACATGTACCAACCCACCACTTCTATCTCAGCCCATAATATCCTCCCACAACACACACACATACTACCTTATCTCCCACTATTCACCTCACACAACTTATAGCTATCTTATTTATGCATTTATTATCATTATTATTATTATTATTATTTTTTTATTATTTTTTTTATTATTTTTTTTAATTATTATTATTTACTGATTTTTTAATTTATTATTATTTTTAATGTTTCATTTATTTATTTATTTGATTATTATAAAAATTGTATTTTCTAAATATATTTCTGTATCATGCTTTCATTACCTTAACCTTCACTATCGTTGTTAGCAGTATCATTCAGTAATACTATTGCTAGTATTGATACTACCACTGGCATTGACATCACCATCGCCTTCGCCTCTGGGACTGTTGCCACGGCAACCCTGCTGTTTAAGAATCCTCTAACCCACTCTCCTTTCTCCCATACCCATACTTATTGACACAGATTGGTAGTAATCTTGTCCCTTTTTTTTTTTTTTTTTTTTTTCTCAGTATTTTGACCATTATTAGTATTCCTGTCAGTAATATTATTATCTTCATTACGACTTTGACTCGCTCACTATTTCCCTTCCAACAGCCTCGTTCTCATTCAACGCCTTCTTCCTTGCGCTGAACCCTACCAAGTGATCTGAAGCGATCAAAGCTAAGTGAATTTTCATTGTTTTATTCGTTAATGTCTCACCTGATGAAGACCTAAGAGGTCGAAACTAGTTGTGTTTCGTCTTGTGACTCGTTTGTCCACGTTCTCTGGGCGGTTCGCTAACATTTATTTAAGATTTGACTGACTTAAGTTAAGATCTTAACTAGTACTTAACTAGTACTTAACTAGTACTTTACTTAAGATCTTAACTAGTTCTTAACTAGTACTTTACTAGTACTTAACATGACTTGCACTTTACTCACACTTAACTTGCACTTTACTTACACTTAACTTGTTATAACTGACTTAACCAGTACTTAACTTGTACTTAACCAGTACTTAACTTGTACTTAACAACACATTAAAAAACTAATTCAGTAAAAATAATGGGTTTACAGAAGGAGGTTGTGCTTTTTTTTGCAGAAGCTGGTTCTTCTTCTTTTACTGTTTTTGTGGGGATTTGTGACTTTGTTGCTAAGTATGGGTTTAGACACTTGTATGCCAAAAGCCCCCCACCAACAACAATACCCCCCAGTACATAATAATACATCTTATAGTTTGATTGTGTTGTTGTTGTTGGTGGTGACGGTGGCGGTGCTGGTGGCGATGTTGTATTACTATCTACCAATTTTTGTTTTGCTGCTTGGTTTGCTTTTTGCAGTCTGTTCCATTCAGCTAGTTTACGACCGGCCTCAACACGCCCAGGACTTTTAGCTTTAGTAACACTACTCACTTGTAGGACACTCACTTGCGGGACACTCACCTGTGGGACACTCACTTGTGGGGCATTCTGTGGATCTATATTCTGCTCCTGTGGAGTCTTCTTCTCCTGCTCGCTCATTTTTTTTTAGTGCGATTAAAATTAATATGATTAAATTAATATGATTGAAAGTAATTAATCCCATGATGAATGGACATAACAACGTCCCAAATCTATAATACATGTCACATGCAAGAGATTCTAGGGACTTGGTTAAAACCGGATCTTGTGTTAAGTCATATTTTAAATCTTCTTCTGAATCAATCGGCGCTATCTTGCCTACTAACTTAGCATATAAACTAATCATTGTCTGTCCTACTGATCTAACCATTTTTGACCCCAGCTGTGCTTCGTACCTAGCGTAATACTTCTCAACGTCTGATGTAGACAATTGCTGAATCTGTTCAATACTTAGTTCAGT
Organism: Conus canariensis; assembly: GCA_033310375.1. Classification (NCBI taxonomy): domain Eukaryota; kingdom Metazoa; phylum Mollusca; class Gastropoda; order Neogastropoda; family Conidae; genus Conus; species Conus canariensis. Next base: position 8,802 of record JAMYXO010003937.1, on the reverse strand, counting down.
GCCTAGATACTGCCTGGTTTTCCCACATGCAGCCAGAGAGTATAATCTTTCTTTATGACAGAGGTTTGGGTCTGCCGCCTCCTCGCACTTTAATAGTTCGTCGCAATCCATTTTTAAACTCTTTTTAAAAGCAATAAAAAAAATAATAAAACCATGAGTTTAACGCTGGTTAATTATGCGGTGCCTATTGTTGGTGTTATAGTTTATTCAACCCTAGCAAAATGTTTGTTAAGAATAAAACCGCCCAACATGGGAAAGATAGAAGATTCACCAAAACTAGTTACAACCTTATTTTTAGCTCTAACAACAAAAGATTATCTGATTAAAAAGCACATAGACAGTCTTTCATATTATGATTATTTTAATTATTTTTTTAGTTAATAAAAACATGAGCACTGCAAAGATCATCAATACTATTTACCACTCTGCAGTAATCAGCGGTCTTAGTATAGGGTACAGCGTGTTAGCAAAAAACATGTTTAAAATGAGGCCGGCTGATCTGGGAAGGCTGGACATTGAGGATGTTGTTAAGGTTATAGCTGTAATAACGGCGGGGATTGCCTCAAAAGACTTTCTTGTTACACAGGGGATTATCCCAGAAAACATCAATGCATAGAAATATTGATTTATAAAAAAAGATTCATTCTAAAAAATATTGATTTATAAAAAAAAATTCGTTCATTTATAAAAAGATGTCCGGATTAGTTCTGATGGTGGGAGGAGCTATTGTTAATGCATTGGCTTTCTCTGGCAGCAATTACATGTTTAGTAAATTGCGGTCTGATGAAGAAAGAGAACGCCATAACAAGGCAATGGAAGAGTTAGCTAAGGCAAAAGACGCTTACGAGAAAAGGAGGATTGCTCACTTAGACTTTATTAATAAAAAGTTAAGAGAACAGGGACATGCAGAGCACACATTTACAGACGTTGATGACGCAATGAATGAATATTACTTAGTGACAGGAAAGAAGTTTCTAACATCGTCACCGCCAGAACTGTCTGACTTTTATGAACCATCTGAGGATCAGAAAATGGTAGAAATAGGCTTTATTATAGGTGCTATGGGAGCAATCTTTCTTCTTGCATATTCAATCTAAAAACATAGTTAAAATGTAATAAAAAAAAAAAAAAACAGTCCCTTCTTATGGACGATACGAAGTACAAAAATATTATTCTCCTAGAGGGTATTGGAAAGGAAAGGCTGCTATTGATAAACTAAGTAAAGCTGCTAGGGTGTCTGAATCAGAAGCAAAAGACTGGCTTTCAAAACAAGCGATCTGGCAAATATATCTGCCTGCCCCAAAAAGAATAATAAGGCCTCGATTTGTTAATTCAGTTCCTAATGACACCCACCAGATGGACTTGTTGTATCTTCCGCATGACAAAGTTAGAAGAAAAAAGTTTAAGTATGCTCTTACGGTTGTTGACATGGCTTCAAGGTATAAAGACGCTGAGCCTTTAACGGATAAAAGCTCAACTGCTGTGGCTGTGGCTTTACAACAAATATACATGAGAGGTCCATTAAAGTATCCTAGGATGATCCAGGTTGATGATGGGAAAGAGTTTAAAGGAGCTGTAAACCAACTGTTTTTAAGACACCAGGTTACAGTTAAGAGAGGGATCCCAGGCAACCATCGTTCCCAGGCTCTAGTAGAAAACTTTAATAAGAATCTAGCTGAGCGTCTGTTTACCTATCAATATCATAGAGACCTTATGGACAAAACACGCAACACAGAATGGGTTAGAAGGTTGCCAGCAGTCTTGCGTGCCATGAACAATGAAGAATTTAAAGCAACAGGCCTTAAACCGGTGAACGCAATCAAACTAAAAAAAATTAGCATTACTGAAGACATCCAGAGTACTCAAAAACTCTTGCCTTTTGGACTAAAAGTAAGATACTTGTATGCTCCTGGAGAGGCAGAGGGCGATGTTATAATTAGAGCCACAGACCCTATATGGAGCGTAGACGTATATGAAGTTGAAAGAATTATGAAAACAGCCCCTCCTGTGTATCATTTAAGAGAGACTCTTTCTTCCAAAAAGCCTGCCCCTAAAAGATCGTTTGTTCGCGAAGAGTTGCAAGTTGTCCCACCAAACACAGTGCCTATAACTTAATCAGAGAGAATGTCTATATGTGTGGTTCTAAACCAGCCATCTTATTTCGCCCGCAAACCCCACTTTTCACGTGATTAAGTTTTTTTGATTTTGTAGGTTTTTAGCTGTTTTTTTGGTTGAGGAAATTTGATTATGTGAAAAGTGGGGTTTGCGGGCGAAATAAGATGGCTGGTTTAGAACAGACATATAGACATTCTCTATCTTCAATCCCATCACTGAGTACAAAACCATCCAACAGTGCCTTAGGCAGGCAGAGTGTGCTACACAGGAAGTGGGACAAGAATACGTGATTACCACCTTTGATCTAGGTGCATGCATGAAGGCATATCCCCTTGTCTGGAGCCAGCCACAGAGGTACGAGAAACACATCATTCTCATTGGCACCTTTCACCTCATTTCTGCTTATCTCAAAATGATAGGCAAAAGAATGAATGGAAGTGGTCTGTCTGACATTCTTGTGGAAGCAGAGAGAGATCATCAGCTCAGGTTCTTTGAAAGGCATCGAGACAGGGAAACATTATGACTGTGCTTTGCACTGCCACAAGACAATGCTTGAATGTCTGGAACGTGTGATGTTGGCAAAGTACCTGAGCATGGCAGGAAATGACAGTGACTTTCCTGTCCTGTCTGAAGAAACCACAGCCCTGCTTGCTGCAACAACAGTATCCTCAGTGCATGACTCTGTCAGGCAGCTGCTTGAAGACAACAGTGTGGACTACTTCTTCAGAGACTATGAACAGGACAGAGAAGAGGTGAGACGAGGGAAGCATGGAAAAACTCCCCAGTTCTGGCTGGTCAAGATCTCCTGACCCAACGTGGACAAGGCTGTACATGACTTAACATCACACCTTCCTGTTTCTTCACTGACTGGTCAAGATCTCCTGACCCAACGTGGACAAGGCTGTACATGACTTAACATCACACCTTCCTGTTTCTTCACTGACTGGTCAAGATCTCCTGACCCAACGTGGACAAGGCTGTACATGACTTAACATCACACCTTCCTGTTTCTTCACTGACTGGTCAAGATCTCCTGACCCAACGTGGACGAGGCTGTACATGACTTAACATCACACCTTCCTGTTTCTTTACTGACTGGTCAAGATCTCCTGATCCAACGTGGACGAGGCTGTACATGACTTAACATCACACTTCCTGTTTCTTCACTGACTGGTCAAGATCTCCTGACCCAACGTGGACGAGGCTGTACATGACTTAACATCACACCTTCCTGTTTCTTCACTGACTGGTCAAGATCTCCTGACCCAACGTGGACGAGGCTGTACATGACTTAACATCACACCTTCCTGTTTCTTCACTGACTGGTCAAGATCTCCTGACCCAACGTGGACGAGGCTGTACATGACTTAACATCACACCTTCCTGTTTCTTCACTGACTGGTCAAGATCTCCTGACCCAACGTGGACGAGGCTGTACATGACTTAACATCACATCTTCCTGTTTCTTCACTGACTGGTCAAGATCTCCTGACCCAACGTGGACGAGGCTGTACATGACTTAACATCACATCTTCCTGTTTCTTCACTGACTGGTCAAGATCTCCTGACCCAACGTGGACGAGGCTGTACATGACTTAACATCACACCTTCCTGTTTCTTCACTGACTGGTCAAGATCTCCTGACCCAACGTGGACGAGGCTGTACATGACTTAACATCACACCTTCCTGTTTCTTCACTGACTGGTCAAGATCTCCTGACCCAACGTGGACGAGGCTGTACATGACTTAACATCACACCTTCCTGTTTCTTCACTGACTGGTCAAGATCTCCTGACCCAACGTGGACGAGGCTGTACATGACTTAACATCACACCTTCCTGTTTCTTCACTGACTGGTCAAGATCTCCTGACCCAACGTGGACGAGGCTGTACATGACTTAACATCACATCTTCCTGTTTCTTCACTGACTGGTCAAGATCTCCTGACCCAACGTGGACGAGGCTGTACATGACTTAACATCACATCTTCCTGTTTCTTCACTGACTGGTCAAGATCTCCTGACCCAACGTGGACGAGGCTGTACATGACTTAACATCACACCTTCCTGTTTCTTCACTGACTGGTCAAGATCTCCTGACCCAACGTGGACAAGGCTGTACATGACTTAACATGACACCTTCCTGTTTCTTCACTGACTGGTCAAGATCTCCTGACCCAACGTGGACGAGGCTGTACATGACTTAACATGACACCTTCCTGTTTCTTCACTGACTGGTCAAGATCTCCTGACCCAACGTGGACGAGGCTGTACATGACTTAACATCACACCTTCCTGTTTCTTCACTGACTGGTCAAGATCTCCTGACCCAACGTGGACGAGGCTGTACATGACTTAACATGACACCTTCCTGTTTCTTCACTGACTGGTCAAGATCTCCTGACCCAACGTGGACGAGGCTGTACATGACTTAACATCACACCTTCCTGTTTCTTCACTGACTGGTCAAGATCTCCTGACCCAACGTGGACGAGGCTGTACATGACTTAACATCACACCTTCCTGTTTCTTCACTGACTGGTCAAGATCTCCTGACCCAACGTGGACGAGGCTGTACATGACTTAACATCACACCTTCCTGTTTCTTCACTGACTGGTCAAGATCTCCTGACCCAACGTGGACGAGGCTGTACATGACTTAACATCACACCTTCCTGTTTCTTCACTGACTGGTCAAGATCTCCTGACCCAACGTGGACGAGGCTGTACATGACTTAACATCACACCTTCCTGTTTCTTCACTGACTGGTCAAGATCTCCTGACCCAACGTGGACGAGGCTGTACATGACTTAACATCACACCTTCCTGTTTCTTCACTGACTGGTCAAGATCTCCTGACCCAACGTGGACGAGGCTGTACATGACTTAACATCACACCTTCCTGTTTCTTCACTGACTGGTCAAGATCTCCTGACCCAACGTGGACGAGGCTGTACATGACATGGCACAGTGATAAGTAAGCAATAAAAGCAGTATAAGCAAAAGCTGATTTCTTGTTCATTTACAGGAGCTATTTCAAGTTACATTTGAATGGCGCAAGTGAGTGTGTTAGAGGGTACCCTTACGCCAAGGGCTGTAACTCCTGTGCATCCCAACTTTTTGATGGAAACATTTTCGATTCGTGTTCAGGACACTCCAAGGAAGATTTGGACACCAGTCATGATAACCCCTGTGGGGGAGGGGGAGGGGGGGAATGGGGGGGGGGGGGGGGGTGCACGGGAGGCCTAGCTGGCTTGTGGCCTATTAGTCTTACACACTCGAAAAATCCTGTCATTAACGTTCGAAAGAGAAGGCCAGTTTGGCCATGTTATGGATGACACGCTACACACAGCATGTACCGGAAAAATGCAAGACTGAATGAGAGAAAATGACTGACTGATATTTAACTGAACAACACGGGAATCGACTGACAGCAGCGCCAGCAGGCAGCTCTTCATTGGGCTCTACCCAGGTTGGCAGCCCGTTGTGTACACGAGAGTGTGGATTTTAAAGTGCTTGGAGATCGGGTCTCTAGCCGAGGATAGGCGCAATATAAGTACTCTTAAATGATAATAATAATAATAATAGTAATAATAATAATAATGATGATAATAACAACAACAATAATAATAATGATAACAACAACAACAACAAGAATGATAATAATAATGATAATAATAATACTAATAATAATTCCCGTTATCTTCAGGATGCCACCTGTGTGCAGGCTGGGTACAGCTCATTGCTGGGCAGGGTGGCGAGGCTGGTGGTGGTGGTCAACATGGCTGCCGGTAACAGGGATTGGTTAGGTCTGGCATCATCTGCTCAGTGCACGTGAACTTCGTGTGCGTCATTCAAGTCACCTGCATGACGTGTTTACCGTGTTTTGTCTGGAAATGTCTGGGGAACGCCTGCAATGGAACTTTCAATGTGACTTGTTTGAGGTCTGTTAGTCTGGGCATCTGAAGATTCAGCCTAGTCACAGAGCAAGTCACTGCTGGGTGCAGTGGTACTTTCAGTATGATCTGTTTGAGGTCTGTTAGTCTGGGCATCTGAAGATCCAGCCTAGTCACAGAGCAAGTCACTTCTGGGTGCAGTGGTACTTTCAGTATGATCTGTTTGAGGTCTGTTAGTCTGGGCATCTGAAGATCCAGCCTAGTCACAGAGCAAGTCACTGCTGGGTGCA
>JAMYXO010000393.1:47500-49525 GCA_033310375.1 Conus canariensis | reverse complement strand
TTTTTTGGGGGGGGGGGGTGTGGGGGGGGTGTTGGGGGTTTTGGGGGTGGGGGTTTGGGGGGTTTTGGGGGGGTGTTTTTTGGGGGGGTGGGGGGGGGGGGTTTGGGTTTGGGGTGTGGGGGTTGGGTTTTGGGGGTTTTTGGGTTGGGGTTTTTTGGGGGTTTGGGGGTGTTTTTTTTTTGGGGGTGGGTGGGTTTTGGGTTTTTGGGGTTTTGGGGGGGTTTTTGGGGTTTTTTGGGGTTTTTTTTGGGGGGGTTGGTGGGGGGGGGGTTGTGGGGGGGGGTTTGTTGGGGGGGTTTTGGTTTTGGGTTTTGTTTTTGGGTTTGGGGGTTTTGGGGGGGGGTGGGGGGGGGGTTTGGGGTTGGGGGGGGGGGGGGGTTTTTGGTTTTTTGTTTTTTTGGGGGGGTGGGGTTGGGTTTTTTTTTGGGGTTTTTGGTGGGGGTTTTGGGTTTTTTGGGGGGTTTTGGGGGTTTGGGTGGGGGGTTGGGGGGGTTTTGGGTTGGGGTTTGGGGGGGTTGGGGGTTGGGGTTTTGGGGTGTTGGGGGGTTTTGGGGTTGGGTGGGTTGGTTTTTGTGGGGGTGTTGGGGGTGGTGTTGGGGGTTTTGTTTTTGGGGTTTTTGGTGTGGTGGGGGGGGGGGGGGGGGGGGGGTTTGGGGGGTTTTTGGGGGGGTGTTTTTTGGGGGTGTGGGGGGGGTGGGGTTTTTTGGTTTTTTTGGGGGTTTTTTGGGGGGGGTTGGGGTGGGGTTTTTGGGGTTTTGGGTGTTGTGTTTTTTTTGGGGGGGTGGGTTTTTGGTTTTGTGTTTTTGGGGGGGGGTTTGGTGTTTTTGGGGGGGGTGGGGGGGGGTTTTGGGGGGTTGGGTGGTGGGGGGTGGGTTTTGGGTTTTTGGGTGGGGTGTTTTTTTGGGGGGGTGGGGGGGTGGGGGTTTTTGGGGGGGTTTTGGGGTGGGGGGTTTTTGGGGGTTTTTGGTTTTTGTTTTTTTGGGGGTTTTGGGGTTTTGGGTTTTTGGGGGTTTTTGTGTGTGGGGGGTTTTGGTGGTGTGTGGGTTTTTTGGGGTTTGGGGTTTTTGGGGTTTTGGTTTTTTTGGTGGTGGGGGGGGGTTTGGGGTTTTTTGGGGGGGGGTTGTGTGTGTGGGGGTTGGTGGGGGGGGTTTTGGGGTGTTTGGTGGGTGTTGGTTTTGTGGTGTTGGGGGGGGGTTTTTTGGGGGGGGGGGTGTGGGGGGGGTTTTGTGGGGGGTTTTGGGTTTTTTTTGGGTTTTTGGGGTGGGGTTTTTGGTTTTTTGGTTTTTGGGGTTGGGGGGTTTTTGGGTTTGGTTTGGGTTTTGGTTTTTTTGGGGGGGTGGGTGGTTTTGGTTTTGGGGGTTTGGGGGGGGGGGGTTTTTTTGGGGGTTTTTTTTGGGGTTTTGGTGTGTTTTGGGGTTGGTTTTTGGTTTTGTTTGTGTTTTTTGGTGGGGGGTGGGGGGTGGGGGGGGGGTGGGGTTTGGTGGGTTTTGGGTTGGTGGGGTTTTTGGGGGGTTTTTGGGTGGTGTTTGGGGTGGGGGGTTTTGGGGGGGGGGGGGGTTGTGGGGGGGGTGGGGGTTTTTGTGTTGTTTTGGGGTTTTGGGGGGGGGGGTTTTGGTTTTGGGTGGGGGGGGGGGGGGGGGGGGGGGGTTTTTGGGTTTTGGGGGGTGGGGGGGGGGGGGTTTTGGGGGGGGGTGGGGTTTTTGTGGTGGGGGTGGGTGGGGGTGGGGGGTGGGGGGTTTTTGGTGGGTTTTTGGGGGGTGTTTTTGGGTGTTGGGGGGGGGGGGGGGGGGGGGGGGGGGGGGGTTTTGGGGTGGGGGGGGGGTTTTGGTGGGGGGGGGGGTGGGTGGGGGGGGGGGGGTGGGGGGGGGGTGGGGGTTTTTGGGGGGGGGTTTTGGGTTTTTGGGGGGGGGGTTTTTTGGGTGTGGGGTTGGGTTTTTGGGGTTTTTGGTTTTGTTTTTTGGGTTTGGTGGGGGTGTTTTTTGGTTTTTGGGGGGGGGGTTTTTGGGGTTTTGTGGGGTTTTTGTG
>JAMYXO010000393.1:10000-30000 GCA_033310375.1 Conus canariensis | reverse complement strand
ATTGGTACGCTGTAACCGATTTCTCATTCTTTGACATGATGCCCTGTTACACTAATGACGTCAATTGCACATATCTTCCACTGAAACATCTCAATACTTTTACCCGTTATGAAATACGTCAATTGCACATAATTATCTTCCACTGAAACATCTCAATACTTTTGCCTTTAATGAAATACGTCAATTGCACATATCTTCCACTGAAACATCTCAATACTTTTGCCTTTAATGAAATACGTCAATTGCACATATCTTCCACTGAAACATCTCAATACTTTTGCCTTTAATGAAATACGTCAATTGCACATATCTTCCACTGAAACATCTCAATACTTTTGCCTTTAATGAAATACGTCAATTGCACATATCTTCCACTGAAACATCTCAATACTTTTGCCTTTAATTAAATACGTCCTGTTCAGAAAAGAAACAATGATTACACAAGCTACTGAAAAGATTAATCAACACAATTAGCGACTTGTACTGTCTTTTCTTTTTATGTACATTAATCAACAACAATTAGCGACTTGCACTGTCTTTTCTTTTTGTGTACATTAATCAACAACAATTAGCAATTTGTACTGTTTTTTCTTTTTGTGTGCAAGAGAATGTCAATATCTATACTCTATTCCCCACATCTTATTTTGCACGAAAACCCCCCTTTTCACAAACAAATCTCGTCCATCTCATGCTACTTTTTGCCAAAATTGACACCTTTTTTACAATCAAAATTAACATGCAAAAACCTCCAAAATTGACGTAATCGTTATTTTAAAATGGGGGGCTTACGTGCAAAACAAAAAAATGGGTAATATAGAGCCTATATATTGACATTCTCTCCTAGCTAAGCAAAGCACCTCAATCAACTCGGTCAAGTGATCACATAGGGTCGTTTGACCCAGTTTACTGCACCACTTTGTAGGTCAAGTGATCACATAGGGTCGTTTGACCCAGTTTACTGCACCACTTTGTAGGTCAAGCGATCACACAGGGCTGTTTGACCCAGTTTACTACCAACAGAATCACTATTTACCCTTTCTCTCTTCTGATTCTTGCGCAAACAAGAAGAATGGCTTGCTTAATTTTTTTTTTAATTGGTGTTTATAATCTGGTTTAAAAAATGAAGCCCGGAGTAGTTGCAGAGCTTATTGATATATTTAGAGATTGGGAGTTGCAGGAAAGGAGCTGGGGGGTTGATAGAGAAGAGTTTGAAGAATTAATTACGGAGCTTTTTGAGCGCGTAGATATGCGAGAAAGCGTAAGGAACGCCATCAGTAAACTACCGCATTCTTGGCCCCATCCAGTTATAAAGTTGTTTGCTATTTTAATTGATCAAATAGCTCCTGAAGATTTTAATCTGACCGCTTCTACTAACCCTGAAGGAGTAACTGTTACCTTTAAACCTAAACAGTTTTTAAGATTAGTAAAAGACTATGAATAATAAATAACAGCTGAATTTACAATTATTTTTTTTATTGCTTTTAAAAATGGATTGCGACGAGCTATTAAAGTGTGAGGAGGCAGCAGACCTCTGTCATAAAGAAAGATTATACTCGCTGGCTGCGTGTGGGAAAACCAGGCAGTATTTAGGTGTTGAACTAAGTATTGAACAGATTCAGCAATTGTCTACATCAGACGTTGAGAAGTATTACGCTAGGTACGAAGCACAGCTAGGATCAAAAATGGTTAGATCGGTGGGACAGACAATGATTAGTTTATATGCTAAGTTAGTAGGCAAGATAGCGCCGATTGATTCAGAAGAAGATTTAAAATATGACTTAACACAAGATCCGGTTTTAACCAAGTCCCTAGAATCTCTTGCATGTGACATGTATTATAGATTTGGGACGTTGCTATGTCCATTCATCACGGGATTAATTACTTTTAATCACATTAATTTTAATCATATTAATTTTAATCAGACTAAAAAAAATGAGCGAGCAGGAGAAGAAGACTCCACAGGAGCAGAATGCCCCACAAGTGGATTTACAGGCGAGTGCCCCACAAGTGAATCCACAACTGAGTGTCCCGCAGGTGAGTAGTGTTACTAAAGCTAAAAGTGCTGGGCGTGTTGAGGCCGGCCGTAAACTAGCTGAATGGAACAGACTGCAAAAAGCAAACCAAGCAGCAAAACAAAAATTATTAGATAGTAATACAACAACAGCACCAGCACCAGCACCGCCACCAACAACAACACAATCAAACTATAAGATGTATTATTATGTACTGGGGAGTATTGTTGTTGGTGGTGGGTTTTTGGCATACAAGCGCCTAAAGCCATACTTAGCAACAAAGTCACAAATCCCCACAAAAACAGTAAAAGAACCAGCTTCTGCAAAAAAAGTACAACCTCCTGCTGTAGACCCATTTTTAATAAATTAGTTTTTTTAAATGTGTTGTTAAGTACTGGCTAAGTACAAGCTAAGTACTGGTTAAGTCAGTTATAACAAGTTAAGTGCAAGTTAAGTGCAAGTTAAGTGCAAGTCATGTTAAGTACTAGTTAAGATCTTAAGTTAAGTACTAGTTAAGATCTTAAGTTAAGTACTAGTTAAGATCTTAAGTTAAGTACTAGTTAAGATCTTAAGTTAAGTCGGACAAGTCAGTTCTCCGGGGGCCTATAGCGTATGAAAACTCGGGGCTAACGTAAGTTCGCTTGTTATTGTTAGAAACTAGTGACTTCTTATTAACAGCAGTTGTGTTTACTTGATGAAGAGTAGAGCGCAGATTAACATTTGTGTGATAAAATACTTCGCGTTCAAAGAGAGCCTGCTTGTAGTTGTTGTGACTTATTTCTTTTTTTACAACTTCTTTATCTATGCCTTAGCTTTCTTTGTTACAGAAGTCTGGGTAGCAACGCTATACATCTTTGACCGCAGGCCAACATATTCTTGTATAACCGTCCCATTAAATTCATCCTTCATCTTTCCAATCACTTTCTTGTTCACGGTTGAATGTAGAGGCGAATCTTTTGGATAGTCGCATGTGTCGTACCACCCATCAGCTCCTTTGGCCACTTCTATTTCCATGTCTTTGTAAAAGTCTTCAGTTGGGATGTCCAGAATAAAACTATCAGTGTCTGTGTAAACGACATTTGATTCTGGGTACAGCGGCTTAAAGTAGTCGTATAGAAATTCAAGCATTAACAGCTTAGACAGCTCTAGCACGGCGAATCCGATAAACACCGGCTTGTCCAACTTCACACTCAGTTTCTTCATCATAATGCCAACCAGGCTGTCGCTAAATATTCTAAAGTCTTGATAGTTAGGTTTAGAGGTCAGCTTAATTGCTTGTTTTTTGTTTGTAACTAATCTTACATCTTTACGATTGTGTACGTTCTCCATGGTTTTGCCAAAACAACTGTTGTTCATCAACTTAAAGAAGTCTTTTTCTGAAGCGTCAGTGGCCGCAGTCCTAAGATCAGTGTTCTTCATGATGTATGGTCTCATGAAAGGCTCTTGGTCAAAGGTAATTATTCTGTGAACAGCTGTCAGCTTTAACCCGTGTCTTAAGTAAAATTGTAACAGCCTGTAATGGCAGACATATTTAGTTTTGTTAAAGAGGTTAGGCACGAGTTTGGGCGGCTCAGTGGGACTCATCTTTAATCTTTCTGCGGCTAAGGGGAAATCATTATGAAGGTCATGCAACTCTGCGGGATAATCTAAGTCTTCATAAGGCTTAATTTCCCTACAAATATCAGGTGTCCCTGTGGCTCAGTGGTTAAAGCACGAGTCATTAAGTGGAAAATGAGCATGTCCAGAGGGTCATGGGTTCGAATCCCAGCCATGGCTCGTCCCAAGATGGGAAAAAAAAAAGGGGCAGCAGAGGGACATCCGGAGTCATGAACCGGGTGTGGCCCAACCCCCCTAGAGTGTCAGGAGATAAGGGCCGAAACACTTGCTTGAAGGGGGCTTCTCTTCTGAGGACTCTCTGCTGCCACGCTCTCCACGAGTTTCTTTCTACTGATGCATGGGTAAACCATTGACTTCCGGGAATAGGCCGGAGGACGTCCGGGAAAGACCGGAGGACACTGGGAAAGACCAGAACCAAGGGCTCTGTGGGCTGGCTCCCCACTTTGCCTTAAACATGTGGCTACTAAGAATAAAAGGAAAAGATGCTCCCAGGATTCACCGAAAGGGGGAGAGAATGATGAATCCATCGGTGCTCAACCAATCATGACTGCAAATCCCAAACGGACTATGAACATGGACCAAATGGAATATCCATGTGTCTGTGGAAAGCGTTTCGCTACCACCCGTGGCATGAAGATCCACAGAACAAAGATGGGATGTGTGAAGACTCATCTGAATGAGCAGCAGCGCACTGCATCAGCAGATAAGACGTCGGAAGACCAAGGCCAGGATTTAAACCACAGTGCCAAGGACATCCACGCTGTTGGTTCGGATGAGGAATTTGCACAGGCCCTCGATGCCAGGCGCCTGAAACTCAACCTGCCACGAGCAAACGAAACTGAAGATTGGGAGAAACTGGATGCAAAAATCGTCCAAAGACTCGATGCACTGATAGGGAAAAGCACCCTGGAACACAAACTAGCCACATATGGGGACATTGTGTATGCCACATGTAGAGACGCCTATGGAGCAAAACTACCCAAAGAGAAAACACCTCCAAAGAAATCCAGACGCCAAGAAAAGATGGACAAGATCAGGGTCCAAAAGAAAAACCTCAAGATGCAAATGAAGACCGCACTGCCAGCTGAAAAACAAGGCTTGGAAAAACTGTGGAAAGACCTGAAAGAAAAACACAGCGCCCTCAGCAAAGCGGAATCTGCGAGGAAGAGGAAGAGCAAAAAGAAGAAGACACAAGAGCGCTTCTTCAGAGATCCCTTCCAGTTTGCCAGAACACTGTTTGAGCAGCCAAAATCTGGGACCCTAAGTGTGGACAAAGGAGTTCTTGAGCAGCATCTGAGGAAAACATACTCTGACCCACAGAGCAAAGCACCACTCGACATTCAAGGTCTGGTGTGGCCAACCAACCCTGAGGAACAGTTCAATGGCAAGCCTCCAACGTTGGCGGAAATCAAGAAGGTGGTCGACAAAGCCAGAGCCAAATCATCACCAGGGCCAAACGGAATACCTTACCAGCTTTACAAGAAATGTCCCAAGGTGCTGGAGTGGCTCCACAGGCTGCTGCGATCGGCTTGGAGAAACCAAAAGATCAGCGGCCAGTGGATGACGGCAGATGGTGTGTACATCCCCAAAGAGCAAAACTCAAGTGACATCAGCCAGTTCAGGCCAATATCACTACTGAACGTCGAAGGGAAAATCTTCTTCTCTGTCATGGCAGCAAGGCTGACCAAGTACCTGATGGAAAACAAGTACTTGGATGTGTCAGTCCAGAAAGGTGGCATCCCAGGCGTGGCTGGCTGTGTAGAACACGCCACAATGATCTGGGACGCAATCCAAAAAGCAAAAACAGAAAAGAGAGACCTGGACGTAGTGTGGCTTGATCTGGCAAACGCATATGGATCTGTGCCCCATGAGATGATACAGTTGGCTCTTGAGATGTACCATGTGCCAAAGAACATCCGCGACATGCTCAAGAAGTACTTCAATGGCTTCTCAATGCGGTTCTCTACCAAGGAGTACACAACAGACTGGATCAACTTGGAAGTGGGTATTGCAATGGGCTGTGCAATTTCCCCAATACTGTTCGTGCTGGCAATGGAAATCATCTTGAAAGCAGCAACAAACAACGCGAGACAAACAGACCTTGGCGATGGATACAAGATGCCTCCTCTCAAGGCCTTCATGGATGACACTACAGTGATTTCATCCAGAGAAGACGAGACACGTCATGTGCTGGAGAGGCTGGACGACATAGTTGCCTCAACCAGAATGAAGTTCAAGCCAAAGAAATCACGGAGTCTCTCACTGAGGAAAGGAAAAGTGGCCGGATCTGTGGTCTTCAGTGTTGCCAACCAGGCCATTCCAACAGTCACAGAAGAACCAGTCAAGAGCCTTGGAAGATGGTATGATGATACGCTGAAAGACACACAAAGAGCAAAAGAAACCAAGCAGATGGCGGAGGAAGGCTTGGAGACCATTGACCAGTGTGGGCTCCCTGGCAAATACAAGGTCTGATGTCTGCAGTTCATGCTGATACCAAAGCTCCTATGGCCTCTGATGATATACGACATCTGCACCAGCATAGTGGAGGCAATGGAAGCCAAAATCAACAAGTTCACAAGGAAATGGCTTGGTGTCCCACCCTGTCTGACTGACATAGCGCTGTACTGTCGCCAAGCAAAGCTGAAACTACCACTGAAATCCATCCTGGAGGAATACAAAGCAGGGAAGATCAGACTTCAAAGCATGCTGGAGGACTCAGGAGACAAGGTGGTAGAAGCAGTCAAGCCCCAGCTGAAGACAGGCAGAAAATGGAAAGTTCAAGAGGCGATGGATTCTGCAAAAGAAAGTCTCAAGATCAGAGAAATAACAGGACACACACAGACCAACAGACAAGGACTGGGGGTGACCAAAACTGAATGGTGGTCAAAGGCCAAAGGAAAAGCCAAAAGAGACATGATGATTCAGGAGATGAGAAAAGAAGAAGACCAAAAAAGACTCCAAAAAGCAGTCCAGCAGAGCCAGCAAGGGCAATGGACAACGTGGGAGAATGCACTCCAAAGAAGTCTCACTTGGAATGACATTTGGCACATGGCCCCTCTCAGGATCAGCTTCATTCTCAGATCTGCATATGACCTTCTGCCCTCAAATGCAAACCTGGTGAAGTGGGGGAAAACAGACGATCCTGCATGCCCCCTCTGCCATGAAAAGCAAACAGTGGAGCATGTCCTAAGCTCATGTAAAGTAGCCCTGGCTCAAGGAAGGTACACATGGAGGCACAACCAAGTGCTCAAAGAGATTGTACAAGTAGTCTGGGCTAGTACCAACACCACAAAAGGGAAAATCAGGACTCCAAAAGCACCCGCAACATTCTTCACGGCAGGAGGCAGCAAATCATGGCCAAGAACAACAGTGCCACTCGAAACATGCAGGCAGAGTCTGCTGGACAGGGCAGATGACTGGGAGTGCACTGCAGACCTCCCAGAATGGAAGAGTCACCCAGAGATCATCAGCAAGAGTGGCATGAGACCAGACATAGTAGTCCACTCTCAGTCAACCAAGCAGCTGATCATGATCGAGGTCACGGTGCCATATGAGAACAGAATGGAGGCAGCTCAAATCTACAAGACTGAAAAGTATGCTGATCTGGCAAACAGCCTGAGGAGAGAAGGCTATCAGGTCAAAGTCCTCACTGCAGAAATTGGAGCTAGGGGGTTTGTAGGAACGTCTGCATACAGCCTCATGAAACAGCTCTCAGTTGCAGGGAAGGAAAAAACCAGAGCCCTGAAAGCAATGGCAGAAGCGGCAGAGAGGTGTTCAAGCTGGATCTGGTCAAGGAGGAACAAAAGTGAACTTCATAAGGCTTAATTTCCCTACAAATATCAGGTGTCCCTGTGGCTCAGTGGTTAAAGCACGAGTCATTAAGTGGAAAATGAGCATGTCCAGAGGGTCATGGGTTTGAATCCCAGCCATGGCTCGTCCCAAGATGGGAAAAAAAAAGGGGCAGCAGAGGGACATCCGGAGTCATGAACCGGGTGTGGCCCAACCCCCTAGAGTGTCAGGAGATAAGGGACGAAACACTTGCTTGAAGGGGGCTTCTCTTCTGAGGACTCTCTGCTGCCACGCTCTCCACGAGTTTCTTTCTACTAAGTCTACCTCTAAGATTAGTCCTATTGGATTATCGGGCGTAAGCTGCGACAATAGTCCTACCACCCGATCAACCTCATGAGGCCCGTTTATCATTTTAAAGTTTCTTAATGGCAGTGCCTGACTCATGGCCCACCCATACAGATTGTTGGCGTCTAAGTACATCAGATAATTGGATGGTTTAGTTGGATCATAATCGTCTAAATACTTGTTGTTGGCTCTGCGGTAAGGATGACAGGCCATGCTAATGCCTCCTCTCAGCCCGCCCTCAATCATCTGAAGTGTATCCAGATCCGATATTAAGTCAATCTCGACGTTTGTATACTTCAAGAATGCATCCCAAGACAACCCCGGGGAAGAGATGTACTGTGACGAATCCAGACCGTAGTGTTTCATGCAAGTGGATCTGTAATTCTGAAAGACGTCAGCTAATAAACACACGTCGGCCAATAAATATTGATCGTGATAATCGCCCATCGTTTTGCAGTGCAATTCTGTCCAGGCTTTTTGCGCGTATTCATAGTCGGCGTCAGATATGTCCTTTCTTCTAAGACGGCTGTAAAAGTCTTCCTTTGCTGGCAGCGCCGGCTCGTCAAACTTGTCCCACGAGTCCATGTATTCATAAGGATAGACGCCTTTACGGACTAAAGATGGGTCGAAATACTTTTTAGTAATTGGATAGTCTTGCAGAGATTCTGCTAGTTTGTCTAAGCTCCCCATCAGATGCTGGGCAGAGTCATAAAAGGACAAACAGTCAAGAGTAAAGGTCATGTACTTTTCTGATGATTGTGCAATACAGCTAACCCTCTTATATTTAGAAGTCACTGCTTGCATGATAAAGTGAGAATCGTAGCCCCGCAAGTTATGAAAGAAGATTGGCAGTTTCCATGTCTTGGGGTCAACCTTAAGTTGAAGATTACAGCTATTATGCGCTGCCCCTCTGAATTTGCCAGTAATGTGATCATGGTCCCTTACAGCATCGCCTGATAATTCTCTGTTGCATATCCAGCAGTGGGTGGCTGATTTGTAGCGCCTTTGGTCTTCGGGGGTCATCTTAATGCCTGAAAGGTTCAGCTGATTGGAAAATTGATTGCGAAGGTGTTTCATCTGCTCCAAAAATCGACCGGCTGCGTTGGGGCCTCTGTAAATCTCCGGCTGTGTGTGTCCGCCATCTGACCTAACAACGACAAAGGCATAAGAACAGATCTGATGACGAGATAATAAGGTTGTTTTTTGTTGTGTCCGTTCTTGAGGGCCGTAGTACTGTGGCAAGATTGCTTCAAAGTCAGCATAGACTACGTATGGGCTCATTTGCATTTTTCGTACATTCTTAAACCTGACTTTAGACCCGGGCGGGGGCGCAATAATTTTGGTTTTACAGTCTTCAAAACTTTTACAATGTTTCTTATGTTTGTCAGCTGCCTGTATAGATGGAATTCTAACCAAACATCTTCCACAAAGCCCCTGTTTAGCAGGATCCTTTGTGGTATACGCCAGAAGTCTGCTCATTGTTCTAATTAATACATAATGGCTCTTGGAACCGTCTGCAAACAGAATCAAGTCGACATGATTGTCAAGTGATTCGCCTAAAGGGGGAGCATTGGGAGAGATCCTTAGAGGGACTAGATTGTCTGCTACAGACCAGGTGTATACGCTCACGGTTATTGGTTTGTTTTGTTCTTCAAACTGGTCGATACTTTCTATGCTCACTGGAAAGGTTATGTTATTTAAGTTTAGCTCATTTATATACTGCCTGTAATTGGAAACTCTGTCTGGGTGCTTTTTAACAGGGTGTAAATGCGCCAAAACACACCACATGAAACATAAGTTGTCTGAATTATGTATATTTAAGACTGCTCGTTTAAGAACTAACTCTCTCGGGAGAAGGATGTAAGAATTGCCGACTATATCATAGAACTTTGTTTGTCTTAATTTGATTTCGAGGACTGTTCCTTCAGACCAACCGGAGCCGCGCTGTTTCGCTTCTTCAATCGCATGGTTAAACTGTGTAAGCATGTAATCAGCCCAGTCAGGTGTAAAGTTGCGATAGCTGATTACTTTTTTCTGTCTAGTTGAAACCCAGACTTGCATACTACTATCATCGGGGGTTATATATTCAATCTGAACAACCAACATGACTTTTACTGGCGGGTTAATTTGAAGAAACTCTGGAATTTTAGAAATAGCATGTGTTACACTTTTCTGAACGTTTGTAGGGTTAATAATGTCCATGTCTATGACCGTTTCCATGTCTAATTCAATGAACGTATCGCTTAATTGTTCATTACCGTCAAATATCTCCTCCCACGTATATAGTTTTCCAACCTCGGATTTACTTGTGGGGTTCATTTTTAACCCACAATATTTACGTAAATTAAAAAAAAAATAAATGTAAGTAAAAGTAAGTAAACGCGCTTTTATTCTTCACCCCAGCGTTGCAATACTTCAAGACACCCTAATCTTACAAGAACGCCTGCCAATACTTTAGCTTTTTTTGAATCATTACAGCCAATGTTTAACTCTTTGATTGCTTTGTCAAATAGTTCACTATGATTTTTGATTAAATTGTTTACATCATTCTCAAACCCAGATTTACTAAAATCAATGTTTAACACTTTCATCGTTTCGTCAAATAGTTCATTACAATTTTCTACTAAAATCATTAGATCAGATTCGCTGTGTTTGGCTGTCATTTTTAAATCTAAAAATTAAATAAATAAAAAATAAAACCATGAGTATAACGTTGGTTAATTATGCAGTGCCTATTGTTGGTGTTATAGTTTATTCAACCCTAGCAAAATGTTTGTTAAGAATAAAACCGCCCAACATAGGAAAGATAGAAGATTCGCCGAAACTAGTTACAACCTTATTTTTAGCTCTGGCAACAAAAGATTATCTGATTAAAAAGCACATAGACAGTCTTTCATATTATGATTATTTTAATTATTTTTTTAGTTAATAAAAAATATGAGCACTGCAAAGATCATCAATACGATTTACCACTCTGCTGTAATCGGCGGCCTTAGTATAGGATATAGCATGTTAGCAAAAAACATGTTTAAAATGAGGCCGGCCGATCTAGGAAGGTTAGACATTGATGATGTTGTTAAGGTTATAGCTGTAATAACGGCGGGGATTGCCTCAAAAGACTTTCTAGTTACACAGGGGATTATCCCAGAAAACATCAATGCATAGAAAGATTAATGCATTTAGGCAGATTGATTTATAAAAAAAAAAAAAAAAGATTCATTCTAAAAAATATTGATTTATAAAAAAAAAAGATTCATTCATTTATAAAAAAAAAGATGTCTGGAATAGTTCTGATGGTGGGAGGAGCTGTTGTTAATGCATTGGCTTTCTCCGGCAGTAATTATATGTTTAGTAAATTGCGGTCTGATGAAGAGAGAGAACGCCATAACAAGGCAATGGAAGATTTAGCTAAGGCAAGAGACGCTTACGAGAAAAGGAGGATTGCTCACTTAGACTTTATTAATAAAAAGTTAAGAGAACAGGGACATGCAGAGCACACATTTACAGACGTTGATGATGCAATGAATGAATATTACTTAGTGACAGGAAAGAAGTTTCTAACATCGGCACCGCCAGAACTGTCTAACTTTTATGAACCATCTGAGGATCAGAAAATGGTAGAAATAGGCTTTATTATAGGTGCTATGGGGGCAATCTTTCTTCTTGCATATTCAATCTAAAAACAATAGTTAAAAATGTAATAAAAACAGTCTCTTATGGACGATACGAAGTACAAAATATATTATTCTCCTGGAGGGTATTGGAAAGGAAAGGCCGCTATTGATAAACTGAGTAAAGCTGCTAGGGTGTCTGAATCAGAAGCGAAAGACTGGCTTTCAAAACAAGCGATCTGGCAAATATATCTGCCTGCCCCAAAAAGAATAATAAGGCCTCGATTTGTTAACTCAGTTCCTAATGACACCCACCAGATGGACTTGTTGTATCTTCCGCATGACAAAGTTAGAAGAAAAAAGTTTAAGTATGCTCTTACAGTTGTTGACATGGCTTCAAGGTATAAAGATGCTGAGCCTTTAACGGATAAAAGCTCAACTGCTGTGGCTGTGGCTTTACAACAAATATACATGCGAGGTCCATTAAAGTATCCTAGGTTGATCCAGGTTGATGATGGGAAAGAGTTTAAAGGAGCCGTAAACCAGTTGTTTTTAAGACATCGGGTTACAGTTAAGAGAGGGATCCCAGGCAACCATCGCTCCCAAGCTCTAGTAGAAAACTTTAATAAGAATCTAGCTGAGCGTCTGTTTATCTATCAATACCACAGAGATCTTATGGACAGGACGCGCAACACAGAATGGGTTAGGAGATTGCCAGCAGTCTTACGCGCCATGAACAATGAAGAATTTAAAGCAACGGGTCTTAAGCCAGTGAACGCGATCAAATTAAAAAAAATTAGCATTACTGAAGACATCCAAGGTAATCAAAAACTCTTGCCTTTTGGACTAAAAGTAAGATACTTGTATGCGCCTGGAGAAGCAGAGGGCGATGTTAGAATTAGAGCCACAGACCCCATATGGAGCGTAGACGTATATGAAGTTGAAAGAATTATGAAAACAGCCCCTCCCATGTATTATTTAAGAGAGACTCTTTCTTCTGCGTCTAAAAAGCCTGCCCCTAAAAGATCGTTTGTTCGCGAAGAGTTGCAAGTTGTCCCACCAAACACGGTGCCGATTAGTTTAAAAAAAAAAAGTATTTATTTATTTTTTTTGTTAAACTTATGATTTATTTATTTTTTTGTGTGTAAACTTATGATTTATTTATTTATTTTAGTTCACATCTTATTTTTAGTCTATTTTTGGGTTTAACTGATTGTTTGCTTGCTTTTCAATGTTCTGTTTGATTGTCTCAGTGTCTACCTGTTGCGAAGTAAAAGTCTTTCTCCACTCCTTTTGAAGTTCAGTTTTTTGTCGCCTGTAATCCTCACCATCAGCCATAAGATGCTCAAATTCTTCAGCTGTAATGTTTTCGTCCTGCAATGCTTTGCTTATTCTCAGTCTTAATGAACAAAGTTTTGCTGATGCTAGGGCCACAATGGCAGTGTGCTTTTGTAGTTTAGGCGTTAATTTTTTTAAAACAGCACTCACAATCATAGACATAGCACCTAAACCCAAACCAAGGCTCCCTAATGCTAAAGAGGCTGGCGCTCCGGCCCCAGTAGCTAAAAGAGCAACGCCGGACCCAGCACTTACGCTCGCTACAGCTGATGAGCCGGTGATTATATAAGAAAGAGTATTTAAAACTTTAGCATATTTCTTTCTAGTAACCCTATACTTATTCAAGTCACTTTCTATTTCTTCTTGAAGTTCAGTTATTTGCTCTAACCTAAACTTTTGAGCCTGATCATCCATTTTTAATTAAGATTAATTTTTTAATTAAGATTAATCTTGTACATATTTTCTTATTAACCCTTCTGGCAGCACTTCATCAACAGAGTAAAACGCAATAAAATCAACATACTTAATAAAAATAAAATCAAGCACTGTTAGTTTGTCTTTGTCAACCATCACAGTGACTTTGTCAGAAGATACAGAAGTGTTTATTTCATCCCCGTTTTTAGTAATAACAATAACAAGCCTGAGAGGCCCGTCCAAGTTTTCAGACTTTATTTGTACGCCTCTGATTAACGTATGCTCTGGCAAACTAGGATCAGACTCCCTTGGAGTAATAAATAAGCGAAAAAGCATCGTCATTTTTCTAGGCAGTGATTCTAGTTTTGGGTTAAACTCTAAGCCGACGGTGTCACCCCCCACTTCAGCTAAGGACTTCTTTCTCCGCAGCATATATACAGAGCCCTGCCTGGTTATTTCAATCTGCTTTTTCTGTTGTAATCCTGGGACTAGGCTAGCAAGAAGGCGTCCTTCATTCAAAGCTTTTCTAAAATTGTATTTCTTATCAAAGTATACATGGGGGCTTCGTAGTTCAAACTTTAAATCCCAGTTAATGTCAGGAAGCAACGCCCAGGCATTCTCTCGTTTATGAAGTTTGTATTCGTGTTTGCCAAAATCGTTTGCCCTTAGATTTCTTATCTCTTCCAGGGTAGGATATTGCTGCCGTTTTTTATCTTCAATTTCTATTCGTTTGTAAACACCATCGTCGGTGTATTCAAATCCATAAACATTTCCTGGCACTCCTATCAGATCAAAGTCAGTTGTATCTGCTAGATCTTTTATCTCTACTGCAACGGAGTTAGGAGCTAACTCTGCTTTTGATTCAGGTCCTCGAGACATTCTTTTTAATATAAACAATTTATTATAAACAAATTGTTATAAACAATCTATAATGAGCAATCTATAATGAGCAATCTATAATGAGCAATCTATAATGAGCAATTTATTATAAACAATCTATAATGTGCAATCTATAATAAGCAAACGTATTGAACTGGCGGGTCAGTCCGTAAGCATAGTTTAGCGTGCTTAGATTTTTCTAGCTGCTCTTTTATTTTTTTTAGTTCATCCCTGTCCCTGATTATATAGTTTTCACTTAAACATTCTTCAAAACTGTCCCGGTCCTTAGCATAGAATAAGATGACTGATTTTAACTGCGATCTAAAGTCTTTTAAGACAGCATTGTATTTTTGAGTTAAGAGCCAAACAGAAACTAATGTGTGTCTTCCGCTAAAGGCTAGCTTAGACAGAGTCCTTCTTTTTTTAACAATGTCTTGTTCGGCTGAACAGTCATCAATAATAAACAGCGTTTCGGTTCCCTCAAATAGCCTATAGTAATGTTCTAAACAGTCGCTTAGCTTGTCAGTAGGATCAACTAAAAATATATTCTCGTCTGTCCAAACAAACTGCCTTTCTTTGTAAGACTTGTTGTGCTTAATGGTTGTGCAGAATATAACAATGTACTCGTAATGAAACCTGTAGACAGTTTGTAACAAATCAAGCACGAAGACAGTTTTCCAACACCCAGTAATCCCACAAATAAGCGAACAGTGCGGGTCTTTAGGTAAAAAGTTCAAACTATCCATCTGTTTTAATAGGCTATTTCTTTCAGTCTATTTTCTTCAATGTTCAGCTGGGCGTCATAAACCACAAAAACGTGCATTTGTATCTGGCCATTCTCCTCCTCTTCCTTATTAATCTGTATGAGTATGCCATCTGACCCTACCCTTCTTCCACTCCCGTGCAGTCTGTTGACATACGTGGATCTAAAATCCAGCCATAGTCCATATTTGTCTGTTAGATAATCTTCAAGTCTTACATCGTGAAGGTGAAGTTTTTTACACACATGATCGGCTGTGGGGCTTGTCTGTCTGCCTCCAGCAAACAATTTTCTTATTTCATCAAAGTGTTGGTCAGGTAAAAGTCCGGCTGAATACAGCTGAAAAGGCTTACCATCTACTGTGCAAGACAACTGCTCAATTTTTGGGTTGTAAAACACCTCAGATTCTCTCTGAAAAGGAGCTGAGGGTTCAGTAAATAGCAAGAGAACCCCCTTTAGAGACCTTAAAGAATTGCTTATAGCTATTTCCCAGACAGTGTCTTGCTTGTTTTTAATCGCTAGACTGTGGTGTAAAACTCTTTCAAAGTAAACAACCGCCCTACTTTTATACTGGTTTAAGATTATTCTAGCTAGTTCAGGGTTAGTAACAACGTCAAAATTAAGAGAGATTTTGCTGACAGTGTATCTAGCTGTTGGGTCATCTGATAGAATAACAGACCCGCTGTCATTGAATGTCAGTTCGTAAGTAAGTTTGTCTCTTAGTGCGCCTTGTTTTAATATGGCTGATGGGTTTTTAACAGTTCAAAATCTAGAGGGATGCAAAATCTGTTCTTAAATGCTCGCGCTATTGCCTGGTCTCCCTCGTCTTCCTTTGCATCTGCAGCATTAAGCCTGTGCTTAAGACCGTTTGGGCTCTGGATTCCTTGAAAGATTTTGTCTTTTCTTTCTGTTCTAGGCAGCCACAGATCCGAATAGAGATTAAAAATGTCTGCGCTACTCAGTGAGAAGACTTCTCTACCCTCCAGTTTAATTACCATATTTTTAATGATGGCCCTGCCCAGGTTAGCAACGACAGTGGCATTAGGATCCGCCGACTCAATATCTATTTTGAATGACAGCCTGGCAGTGCCCGGCATTATAACATCGTCAGGCCCGAGGTCACTAAATCTTACTGTTAACATTTCATTTGGCTCAATTGTTGATGGATTATTTACAACCCGCACAGTCTGTCTTATGCCTTTTATGCCATGGGGTTCCTTCGCTTTTCTGAATGGATCAAGGTCGCAGCCGTATGGATTCATTTTTTATAAAACAAAAAATAATAAATATATAAATATGGCTGATGAAGATTTTGACACGATTAGTCCTATTGAAGAAGAAGATGAAATAGAACCAGGTCGTTCAATACAAGATGAACTTGAGGGGGCAGAAGCACGTCCTTTACTCCCTAGACAACCTCAAGATGTAGGTTCTTCACTCCTTAGTGCTCGTCAAGAACTTTTAGGAGTAGGCTCTTCACTCCCTAGACAGCGTCACGAACTATTGCAACGACGAATTGAATCATTCTATAAAAGTATAGAACGGGAGCTGCCAGAAATACTTGATCTTAACGATTTTGAAGAAGATGGCGGCCATTTGTATATTAGGACTAGTAAAGGAGGCCGCGTAAGAGTTACTACAAAGCCAAACGCGACCAAGTTTTTAAGTCTAAGTACAATTAGACGAGACCTCACTGCTGCTGATGCAGAACGATTAAACATTACAAATCTAAGGTCTGATGCTGTTAGACTTTTACATAAAATGGGGCGGTTGTTGCCAACACGATCTGAAATAGAAATCGCCACTATTCCAGAGGTAGGTCAAAAAACAGATAAAGTAATAACAGAATTTGAGGCGAGTTTTATTGATGAGACGAGTTTTATTGATGAGACGAGTTTTATTGAGGGGCCAATTGGCGGTTCGCCTAGGCAAAGAGAAGGTGAGCTGAGTCCTGAAGAAGAAACAGCTTTAAAAACAATTGTTGATCCTCCATTGTCTACGAGTGAACTCAGGGATATTAGAACTGCTCTGCGTGAACTCTTGTCTGCTTTAACAACTACGAATGAAGAACTAAAAAACAACTTGGCAAAATTTAATGAGATAAAGAGAGAGATAGACGAAGAAAAAATAAGCTGGCTGATGCAGATGATAACAATTTAGAGCCGGAAGAAAAGGCTAGAATACAGGCGAAAATACAGGATTTAATGAAAGAAAAAGCAAACGTGTTAGCGGCGTTGTATATTAACAGAGAAAAAATAGCAACCCAAATAAGCAGAATCAGAGAAACTATAAACAAAATGATTTATGAAAATACTACGCTAGCAGAAAGAATAAGGACTCTGTTCAGAGAGCAGGGGATTACAATAGTTAGTATATTAACGGCTGTTGGGTTTGCTATCTCTACGCTGGTTTATGCATTAACCGGCAGTGCGCCAACAGGGCCAGTAGCACCTCCAACGCCTCAGCCTGGTAAAAGTTGGATTAGAAAACAATTGCACCATCTGGCAAACTTATTAAAGAAGTTAGCTGCCAAAGCGCTTGGTGCACTGCCTGGCATAATAGGCGGTGTTGTTAGTTGGGTTTTGTCTACAATAGGCAAAGTGGTTGGTTATATGGCTAACCATCTGTGGACTTTGGGGGTGCTGGCTGCCGGTTTAATTTTTAGTAAAATAAAGTATGACCAGTCCAGTAAAAGTTAAAAACACAACAAGGGCCGTCTTTTCGCTAGTGTGTCTGTCGGGGTGAGGTACATCAACAGGTGGTGGACTGCTTTCTGGGCTGCTTATAACTGGTGGGGGGTCGCTTTCTGCAGGTTCAGGGCTAGATACTTTTTTTAAAATGGCTGGCGCGGGCCTTGTGTTTAAGCCTTGATTGTGTCCTAAGTTTTGATCATCTCCGGCTATGAGAATTTCATTATTATAATTCTGTATCATGCCAATCTGCAGTCTAAGGTCAGAAGGCAGCATGTATAATCCATGACCCACAACAAAGTCAACCTTTGACCTAGCATGTGAAAGAACGTTTTGGTACCTTTGTATGCTGGAAGGCAAATCAACAGCAGAGTTAATAGCATCTTCTAAATTAGCTAAAAATTGTTTTCTGGCGTCAAAGCCTGTAGATTGATCCACTATGCTAGACTTGGTCTGCGCTTGCGCTCCTAATAGACACCAAACGTACGTTCGTATGGAGTCATTAAGTCTTTGCACTCCTGGCATTGTTAGGCCTTCACTTTTATCTAAGATAAATGTTGCCCAAGCATTGGGTGTTTTTGTTCTATTGATCCCAATCTAACTTGGGAGTTTGACTTAAAAGAGGTGTGGCCAGGCCAGTACTCAAAATTATATTCTCTACGCTGACCCCACAAATACAATGTGCCCAACCCGTGATTGCGGTCTAACTTTTGTCTAAAGTTATTTGAAGGGTTAATGTTAAATTCGTTGCAGATTCTTTCATATGCATTATTGTCCATTGGGCTGAGAAATGGATTAAACGCGTTGTCATTGGGGAGGCGTACTTGTAGTTCAGTTAGTATGCGCCTATACTGATAATAAACATGAAAGTTATATACTGACCTTACTAAGAGGTTGGGGTGGTTTAAATGGTTTGTATATGAAACACCGCAGCCAGTGGTTGAGCAGTAAACTGCAAAATTTAACTGATTCTGGTAAAAAGCCATGGGGTGGGTTGACCATGCTGATGGCACACTATCACTCTTTATTGGAGGATTTAAATATCTAGTTAGTGGGTTTACAAGCCTGACTAGAAAGCCATATGATTCATCCACTGCGATGGTTAGGCTACTAAAGTCCAAAGATTTGGGCTCATAAACCCCCCCTACATCGTAAGTAGCACTTTCATTATATTTAAAAGGTTCCATTTTTAAATAGATTTTTAAAAAAAAGGATTTAAAAAGGATGTTCCTTTATATAACCAAGCAAAACACAAGTGTGTTCTTAAAGTATCCAATTAACAATAGGCGCGGTAATAGTAGGGTTGCTCTCAGAAAAATTGGTTTTAAAGTTAAGTGGTTTAATATATCTGAAGAAGCTCAGAATAACTGGATTAATATTAGTAATGAAGAGGGCAATCAAATAACTCATGAAAAAATACCAGAAGGCTATTACAGCTTTTGTTCTTTAAAAGAAGTATTTATCGAATTAGGCATTTTGCTAAAAATTAACGAAGCAAACCTCAGAATTACAATGCATTTTCCACTAGAAGAAAAAAAGAGAATACACTTTTCCTAAAGGCCTTGCGCGAATCTTGGGTTTCCACAGTACTAGCAGATCTTATAAATTTAGTACAAGAGAAAACATCTATCAATTTGAAGGTAATGAACCATGTGATTTTCTCGTTAACCCGATGTTGTATGTCCATTTACGGGAGTTAAAAACAAGTACTAATTTATTTGATGGCAATCCATCTACAGTTCTAGGAGTACTGCCATCAATTAAGGCGGGGTTTTGCGATTATCAGTTAAGCACATTTGGTAAAGACAGCCGGTTTAAAGAATTAGTTGAGGGGTCTATAAATTCAGTGTGTGTAAAAATAACTAACCAAGATGGAAGGCCGGTTGTTTGCTCTGATTTGTTAGTGGTGCTTGAGATAGAAGATTAATCAGAAGAGAAGAGAGAATGTCAATATCTAGGCTCTATATTACCCATTTTTTTGTTTTGCACATAAGCCCCCCATTTTAAAATAACGATTACGTCAATTTTGGAGGTTTTTGCATGTTAATTTTGATTGTAAAAAAGGTGTCAATTTTGGCAAAAAGTAGCATGAGATGGACGAGATTTGTTTGTGAAAAGGGGGGTTTTCGTGCAAAATAAGATGTGGGGAATAGAGTATAGATATTGACATTCTCTGTGCATTAATCAACATTAATTAGCGACTTGTACTGTCTTGTCTTTTTGTGTACATTAATCAACAACAATTAGCGACTTGTACTGTCTTGTCTTTTTGTGTACATTAATCAACAACAACTAGCAACTTGTACTGTTTTTTCTTTTTGTGTACATTAATCAACAATAATTGGCGCCTGTTCTGATCTAACATACGCAGGACACCTCCTACTAAGCCCCTACTGACGACAATAATTGCTTAGTCGAGGAGCCGGCGTGAGTGAGCTCGTCCTCCGGAGGGCGCCACCACGTCCGTCCAACGACAGCCCCCATGGACTCGCCGATACCGGCGACCCCGACGGAACCAAACCAAGGTCATAGACGTGGAGAGGAC
>JAMYXO010000393.1:0-2500 GCA_033310375.1 Conus canariensis | reverse complement strand
TTCCACCCTATGTACATATTGTATGACAGCAAGATTGAGCGAGTGCTTGAGAAGGATGAATGGGGGGGGGGGGGAGGCGGAGGGGGGAGGGCGGGAGGGGGTAGGTTAGAGGAGTGTGGAGGATGGGGGAGGGTGAGAGAGAGAGAGAGAGTGATGTGGGTTTGGGCACGCGGTGCACACACACGTTGGTAGTGAGTGTGTGTTGTGTGTGTGTGGGGGGGGGGGGGGGTGTAAATGTTTGGGTATGGATTTGTATAATTATAAATGGCTAATTTTGTACATTACATAAACCACATTGGAAAAGGTGTCTACGATTTTGTTTTAGAGGCCTGTTTTACCCACAGGTTGATTTATCAATGTTGAATTGTTTGTATTTGTGTTTTACATGCCTGCAAAAACATTTTCCTTGTGTATATGGGGATATAATAAAACGTCTGAAGTCTGAAGTCTGAAGTCTGTCTGTCTCTCTCATGTAAAGATGTTGCAAGCAGGGCAAGGCGTGCTGTTGTATGTATAACGCAACATCTATCTAGATTTATCGCACGTGTTTTCAACACATTGAACGAGCTCACTGCCGTGACCCACAACATCCCGCTCACCACTGACACTGCCACCACTGACAGGCGTCAACATCCCGCTCACCACTGACACTGCCACCACTGACAGGCGTCAACATCCCGCTCACCCCTGACACTGCCACCACTGACAGGCGTCAACATCCCGCTCACCACTGACACTGCCACCACTGACAGGCGTCAACATCCCGCTCACCACTGACACTGCCACCAGTGACAGGCGTCAACATCCCGCTCACCACTGACACTGCCACCACCGACAGGCGTTTCCACCGGTGCATCTTTTTTGTGCCTTCCCTTTCTTGTTACACCAGTGTACGGAAAATTCTTCTCCAGTGGCCGGCCACCCCCTACCTGGACTCTTTTAGGTTGCAGTGGGCATCCAGGAAATGCTTTGTTCCGTCGATAAGCAGATGATCAAAGATCATCGTTGCTCGTTTCCCTTCAGACCTTGCTTTTTTCAGATGAGGGGAAAGGCCATGTCTTATGGTTCGCACACGTGAAGAAAAACCCTCTCCCACAAGATGTCGCTGCCTTTCAATTTCCGTTTTTCTTTCAAAATACGTAACGTGTCCTTATAAAAAGAACAATGGGCGATTACAGGAGAGTCCGATTTGGGATTTAGCCTTAGCCTGCGAACTCGATCAAACTCTATGTCCCGTGTCAATCCAAGTTGATCAGATTTATATCTCATGGTCATGGATTTTGCCTTCGCACTGTTCCACAGATTCATTCTGATCTTTAGGAATACCGTAGATTAAATTGTTAGGTTTTGATCTTTCCTCTAAGTCGTCCGTTTTTAGTTCTAATTGTTCAATTCTTCATATGAGGTCTGAGTTCTGTTTTGCAAAGTTTGAATTCTCTTTCCCTAAAGTCTCCACCTCGTCCCTCAGATCTTTCACACCACTTTGTAACGCTGGGAACTGGTCATTTAGGCATTGACATTTCTCTCCAAGTCCGTAAATTTATTGCTCATTTCTCTAAAGGTACAGTTCATTGACGTCAGCATACCCATGATGTCCGCATTGGTGGGTTGCTGGGGAGAGGTGGGTGTCGTCCGTCCGCTGTCCGCCGGCGAAGCTCTAGTCCTGTCCACGCTGACCCTGCGTCCTGAGCTGCCGAGCCTGGTCTGCTTCAAACTGTCCGTCCTGGGTCCTGGGTTCTGCTCCACGTCTGCACAGCGTAGAATAGTCCGCCCAGAAAATTAAGGTTAGGAGCAGGCCAAGGGCTATACCGTCTAGCTTCGCACGCGGTGTCAACGTGGCGATCCGCATAGCCGTCTTCTTCCTGGCTCGCTACGATATAAAAGCGATGTAGATGTGGACGAACCTGCCACAGCTCGCTCTAAATGCAAGTGCTGCTGAAGGCATGGTATCTGGTGGGGGTACTGGTAAACGTTGAGGAAGGTACTTAGTAAATATCCGCCCCAAAAAAGAAGGAAACTACACAGCCATCAATGCATGACTGCTCGACTGAAACGCAGTTCACGATCCCCAGAGAGAGAGAGAGAGAGAGGAGAGAGAGAGAGAGAGAGAGAAACAGAGAGAGACAGAGACAGAGAGAGAGACAGAGAGAGAGAGAGATAGACACACACACACAGGGGAGGAGAGAGAGAGAGAGAGAGAGAGAGAGAGAGAGAGAGAGAGAGAGAGAGAGAGAGGAGAGAGAGAGAGAGAGAGAGAGAGAGATTAACGGCAAAGGACTGACTGACTACGGAGACGGCCCCAGAGCAGCACACAGAGAGAGAGAGAGAGAGAGAGAGAGAGAGAGAGAGAGAGAGAGAGAGAGAGAGAGAGAGGATGACAAGAATGTTTTGCCAAGGGAAGTAATTGTTGACAAAGACCAAGTATGCTTTCTTCTTGTATTTCTTAAGAGAACAAAAAACCCACAAAATTCCACCGTTTATATTAGTAAAGGAAAATGGG